>JAXIVJ010001337.1:0-7500 GCA_036785665.1 Chirona hameri | reverse complement strand
CGTCCCGGCTCCTCACGCGTGGAGCGGGTGATTCGCGTCCCGGCTCCTCACGCGTGGAGCGGGTGACTCTCGTCCCGGCTCCTCACGCGTGGAGCGGGTGATTCGCGTCCCGGCTCCTCACGCGTGGTGCGGGTGACTCTCGTCCCGGCTCCTCACGCGTGGAGCGGGTGATTCGCGTCCCGGCTCCTCACGCGTAGAGCGGGTGACACGCGTCCCGGCTCCTCACGCGTGGAGCGGGTGACACGCGTCCCGGCTCCTCACGCGTGGAGCGGGTGACTCTCGTCCCGGCTCCTCACGCGTGGAGCGGGTGAATCGCGTCCCGGATCCTAGCGCGTGGAGCGGGTGATTCGCGTCCCGGCTCCTCACGCGTGGAGCGGGTGATTCGCGTCCCGGCTCCTCACGCGTGGAGCGGGTGATTCGCGTCCCGGCTCCTCACGCGTGGAGCGGGTGATTCGCGTCCCGGCTCCTCACGCGTGGAGCGGGTGATTCGCGTCCTGGCTCCTCACGCGTGGGGCGGGTGACACGCGTCCCGGCTCCTCACGCGTGGAGCGGGTGACTCTCGTCCCGGCTCCTCACGCGTGGAGCGGGTGACACGCGTCCCGGATCCTCACGCGTGGAGCGGGTGATTCGCGTCCCGGCTCCTCACGCGTGGAGCGGGTGATTCGCGTCCCGTCTCCTCACGCGTGGAGCGGGTGACTCTCGTCCCGGCTCCTCACGCGTGGAGCGGGTGACTCTCGTCCCGGCTCCTCACGCGTGTAGCGGGTGATTCGCGTCCCGGCTCCTCACGCGTGGATCGGATGATTTACGTCCCGGCTCCTCACGCGTGGAGCGGGTGACTCTCGTCCCGGCTCCTCACGCGTGGAGCGGGTGACTCGCGTCCCGGCTCCTCACGCGTGGAGCGGGTGACACGCGTCCCGGCTCCTCACGCGTGGAGCGGGTGACTCGCGTCCCGGCTCCTCACGCGTGGAGCGGGTGACTCGCGTCCCGGCTCCTCACGCGTGGAGCGGGTGACTCGCGTCCCGGCTCCTCACGCGTGGAGCGGGTGATTCGCGTCCCGGCTCCTCACGCGTGGAGCGGGTGACTCGCGTCCCGGCTCCTCACGCGTGGAGCGGGTGATTCGCGTCCCGGCTTCTCACGCGTGGAGCGGGTGATTCGAGTCCCGGCTCCTCACGCGTGGAGCGGGTGACACGCGTCCCGGCTCCTCACGCGTGGAGCGGGTGATTCGTGTCCCGACTCCTCACGCGTGGAGCGGGTGATTCGCGTCCCGGCTCCTCACGAGTGGAGCGGGTGATTCGCGTCCCGGCTCCTCACGCGTGGAGCGGGTGACTCGCGTCCCGGCTCCTCACGCGTGGAGCGGGTGACTCTCGTCCCGGCTCCTCACGCGTGGAGCGGGTGACACGCGTCCCGGCTCCTCACGCGTGGAGCGGGTGATTCGCGTCCCGGCTCTTCACGCGTGGAGCGGGTGATTCGCGTCCCGGCTCCTCACGAGTGGAGCGGGTGATTCGCGTCCCGGCTCCTCACGCGTGGAGCGGGTGACTCGCGTCCCGGCTCCTCACGCGTGGAGCGGGTCACTCGCGTCCCGGCTCCATACACGTGGAGCGGGTGGTTCGCGTCCCGGCTTCACACGCGTGGAGCGGGTGATTCGCGTCCCGGCTCCTCACGCGTGGAGCGGGTGATTCGCGTCCCGGCTCCTCACGCGTGGAGCGGGTGACTCGCGTCCTGGCTCCACACGCGTGGAGCGGGTGATTCGCGTCCCGGCTCATCACGCGTGGAGCGGGTGATTCGCGTCCCGGCTCCTCACGAGTGGAGCGGGTGATTCGCGTCCCGGCTCCTCACGCATGGAGCGGGTGATTCGCGTCCCGGCTCCTCACGCGTGGAGCGGGTGATTCGCGTCCCGGCTCCTCACGCGTGGAGCGGGTGACTCGCGTCCCGGTCCCTCACGCGTGGAGCGGGTGATGCGCGTCCCGGCTCCTCACACGTGGAGCGGGTGACTCGCGTCCCGGCTCCTCACGCGTGGAGCGGGTGACGCGCGTCCCGGCTCCTCACGCGTGTAGCGGGCGACTCGCGTCCCGGCTCCTCACGCGTGGAGCGGGCGACTCGCGTCCCGGCTCCTCACGCGTGGAGCGGGCGACTCGCGTCCCGGCTCCTCACGCGTGGAGCGGGTGATTCGCGTCCCGGCTCCTCACGCGTGGAGCGGGTGACTCGCGTCCCGGCTCCTCACGCGTGGAGCGGGTGACTCTCGTCCCGGCTCCTCACGCGTGGAGCGGGTGACACGCGTCCCGGCTCCTCACGCGTGGAGCGGGTGACTCTCGTCCCGGCTCCTCACGCGTCGAGCGGGTGATTCGCGTCCCGGCTCCTCACGCGTGGAGCGGGTGACTCGCGTCCCGGCTCCTCACGAGTGGAGCGGGTGATTCGCGTCCCGGCTCCTCACGCGTGGAGCGGATGATTCGCGTCCCGGCTCCTCACGCGTGGAGCGGGTGATTCGCGTCCCGGCTCCTCACGCGTGGAGCGGGTGACTCGCGTCCCGGTCCCTCACGCGTGGAGCGGGTGATGCGCGTCCCGGCTCCTCACACGTGGAGCGGGTGACTCGCGTCCCGGCTCCTCACGCGTGGAGCGGGTGACGCGCGTCCCGGCTCCTCACGCGTGGAGCGGGCGACTCGCGTCCCGGCTCCTCACGCGTGGAGCGGGCGACTCGCGTCCCGGCTCCTCACGCGTGGAGCGGGCGACTCGCGTCCCGGCTCTTCACGCGTGGAGCGGGTGATTCGCGTCCCGGCTCCTCACGCGTGGAGCGGCTGACTCGCGTCCCGGCTCCTCACGCGTGGAGCGGGTGACTCTCGTCCCGGCTCCTCACGCGTGGAGCGGGTGACACGCGTCCCGGCTCCTCACGCGTGGAGCGGGCGACTCGCGTCCCGGCTCCTCACGCGTGGAGCGGGTGACTCGCGTCCCGGCTCCTCACGCGTGGAGCGGGTGATTCGCATCCCGGCTCCTCACGCGTGGAGCGGGTGACTCTCGTCCCGGCTCCTCACGCCGTGGAGCGGGTGACTCGCGTCCCGGCTCCTCACGCGTGGAGCGGGTGATTCGCATCCCGGCTCCTCACGCGTGGAGCGGGTGACTCTCGTCCCGGCTCCTCACGCCGTGGAGCGGGTGACTCGCGTCCCGGCTCCTCACGCGTGGAGCGGGTGACTCGCGTCCCTGCTCCTCACGAGTGGAGCGGGTGACTCGCGTCCCGGCTCCTCACGCGTGGAGCGGGCGACTCGCGTCCCGGCTCCTCACGCGTGGAGCGGGCGACTCGCGTCCCTGCTCCTTACGCCGTGGAGCGGGTGACTCGCGTCCCGGCTCCTCACGCGTGGAGCGGGTGACTCGCACCTGACTCAGACTCAGCCGCGATGACCGAGGAGGAAGTGACTCAGAGTATCGGCACCTGTTCGTCCTGACGGTCCATCTGGACGGTCCGGATGTACGGGATCACAGACGCGCTTAACGCACCACGGAATGTCGGCCCCCTGTGTGTGTGTGGGGGGGGGGGGGCCTTCCGGTGTGGTGTATATCGCTCCCTGTGTGAGGTGTACCTATATCTATCGCAGTTTATGGTGAGTAGATCCTCTATGTGAGGCATATCGCTTCCAGCGTGCGTTATACCGCTTCCAGCGTGGTGTGTGGCGTCCTGGTGTGTCACCGGTGACATGCCCACCCATAACTCGGCCACAGCCCGGTCCGCCCCTCCCCTCCCCTGAACTCCCCGGGGAAGGTGGGGGAGGATGTGGCCGGCCGGCGTTTAAAGGGATTAGCGTGGGACAGTCACAGCTCGCGGGCAGGGAGGGAGGGATTACCTTTCTCGCCGCGCCTCGCTCGAGGGATTACTCAGACTGTCCGTCTTATTGCTCACTGCTCCGAGTTGGGAAAAATGTCACCGGAAATGACTCATTTTATTACGGAGCAGCCACCAATTTAATTGGCGGAATTGAGCTGATTTTGATCACATACTTTATTTTAAATGTATTATTTACTACGCAATGCATGCATTCAGGAAATACATGCAATGACCAGAAAAACCCGCTCATAGGGTGCCGGGGAACAGCTTTGAACATCTACATTGGACTCACTAACAGCGAAAGAAGCGAACCTCATCCCACATCCGGTTGTCAGCCCGTCCGTGGCAATTGACAGGCACCTCCTCCGGGAGACTTCTGGGCCAATCTTACCAAGTGCCGTGAATGCGCAAGTACGGAATGCCGTGAATGGAGTGCTCAGAATGCCGAACTTAGGGAGCCACTGCGTTTGGTTTGTCCAAGCTCATTGTCGAAATAGCTCAGTCGGGAGAACGCTAGACTGATGATCGGGATGTCCTGGGTTCGAAAAGTTTTGCCGGCCGGCGCACCAATATACCGTACTACGGCATTGGTAAGATTTGATGCGATCACGGCACTTGGTAGAATTAGGCCCAGGAGAGTCTGAGCGGTGCACAGGAGGGCAGGTGCCGAGTGAAGCAGGACAGGGCGCGCAGAGGAAGAGGAGAACGAGGCAGGAAAGTGGGAGAACGGGACCGAAAAGTGGGAGAACAGACCAGGGCAGAGGGGAGAGCGGAGCAGACAGAAGGGAGCGTGGAGCAGAGCGGGGCAGAGGGGGAGCGGAACAGAGCAGGGCAGAGGGCAGAGCAGAGCAGACAGAGGGGATAGAGTGGAGCAGAGCAGGGCAGAGGGGAGATCGGAGCAGAGCAGGGCAGAGGGGAGAGCGGAGCAGAGCAGGGCAGAGGGGAGAGCGGAGCAGAGCAGGGCAGAGGGAAGAGCGGAGCAGAGCCGGGCAGAGGGGAGAGCGGAGCAGACAGAGGGGAGCGCGGACCAGAGCAGGGCAGATGGGAGAGCGGAGCAGAGCAGGGCAGAGGGGAGAGCGGAACAGAGCAGGACCGAGGAGAGAACTGAGCAGAACAGGGCAGAGGGGAGAGCGGAACAGAGCAGGTCCGAGGAGAGAACTGAGCAGAGCAGGGCAGAGGGGAGAGTGGAGCAGAGCAGGGCAGAGGGGAGAGCGGAGCAGAGCAGGGCAGAGGGAAGAGCGGAGCAGAGCCGGGCAGAGGGGAGAGCGGAGCAGAGAAGGGCAGAGGGGAGAGTGGAGGGCAGAGCAGGGCAGGGGGGAGAGCGGAACAGAGCAGGGCAGAGGGGAGAGCGGAACAGAGCAGGGCAGAGGGGAGAGCGGAGCAGGGCAGGGCAGAGGGGAGAGCAGAGCAGGGCAGAGGGGGGAGCGGAGCAGAGCAGGACTTGGCTGGACAGAGAGCAGTGCTGTATGCCTGGGAGAGTTCAAGAGTAGCTCTTCAGAGAGGATGGAGGCCGTTTCCGCCTGTGACGTCACTATCGTAATGAATTGGCAGCTGTCTGGACGGCAGAGCTGAATTGGCTGAATTGTCTCCGGGAGATTGAGGCGATTGAGGCGGACGGGGCGGGTTGATGGACCGGTCAAATGAGCGCCAATATACAGCTCACAGAACTGAGAGATGAGTACAAAGGCAACACCCGCAAGGAAACGAGGGAAATTGTCTCTTTTAACAAGGACGAAATTTGTGATACCTTTTACATGACAGTCAAGTATTATATCCCACCAAAAGTTGTAATATCACAAAGTAATAAAGCCGACAGCGTTACCAGGCATATAAACCATTTCAAAGGCTTCGTAAAGAGCGCATAACTAATTGTGTTGCATTCAAATAAATCAAACTTCGTTGTATTCCGCCAAATTGTAATCATCAACGATTGAGATGAATTTAGCTCACCACAACCGGTGACACCGCGCCATTGCTGGCGGCTGCGCCGTATGTGTGTACGTTGTGTACACAAACGGTACACATACGGAGTACCGTATGTGTACACAACGTTGTGTGCACATACGGAGACTGCACATAGAAGCATAGAAACAGATCACCGGAGACGTCGTCACAGCGAAGGGGGAACCAGAACACGAGACTGCGATACTACTCAAGCATGAGAGACTGCATTTCCACACAGAAACATATCCCGGCAGTAGAGACTGCAGTTCCATACAGGAACGTATCTCCACAGTGGAGTTCCCAGCATGAGAGACTGTATTGTAACACAGAAACGTATCCCGGCAGTAGAGACTGCAGTTCCACACAGGAACGTATCTCCACAGTGGAGGACCCAGCATGAGAGACTGTATTGTAACACAGAAACGTGGGGGGGGGGGGGGGGGGGGGGGGGGATTGTTCCCCATGATGCTCTTTTTCTTAAGGCATTTCGCACTTATGCGTGCTTATTTCACCATCTTAAAAAAAAATGTACGAAGGGTAGACATGACACATTCGCAAGGAATGTTTAAAAATTGTCTTAACCCTATTAGCGGCAGGCTCCTTTCTACCCCTATTGGTGGCAGGGGGGGGGGGCAGATTCGCACCCCCCCCCCCCCCCCCCCCCGGAGATCTCGAGATCCACCCGTCCGAATTTCAAAAATAAAACGGCGTTCGATTTTCCTCAACACGATCTACATTTCTAAAAACAAATCCAAAATCTTTG
The DNA here is from genome assembly GCA_036785665.1 of Chirona hameri. NCBI lineage: Eukaryota > Metazoa > Arthropoda > Thecostraca > Balanomorpha > Balanidae > Chirona > Chirona hameri. The sequence goes on along the minus strand of JAXIVJ010001337.1, from coordinate 982 downwards.
ATAGGGGGTAAAAGGGAGCAAAAACTAACAAAATTAGAGTTATATGTACCGCTGCCATGTTTATCAACCGATTTGAACGCAACTAATGGGGATCGATAGATATTTAATTGGGGATTGATATATGATGGTGACTTTTGATAATTCAAAATTCATACGCGTTTGCAGGTCAATAAATATGGGGGTAAAATAAATGCTTATAAAACAGTATTTTTTATATAAATGAAATGGTGCGTTATTGTGACATCGGACACAACAGTTTAAAGCCTATTGTTATCAATAGGCGGCGCCAGGTTAGCGAAAAAGGAGGCAATATATATATATATATATATATATATATATATATAAAATCACTTCCTGTAAACCTCTCTTTTTCAAGTCCCTGAAACCGCCTCTGCCGTGCTATATTTATTATAGTTCACTAAAATCAACTAATTTGCACTTGTTTCAATCACGGTAAACCTAAGTAACTCCTTTATACTTCAGGCAGTTATAAAGAAGCCGTGAAAATCGCACTACGTATTATCGCCAAATGTCGCCGAAAAAAACAAACTAAAAACGGCCCTGGAACCACCTCTGTTAAAGTTAGGAACTCAAAATTTTGACTCCATATGCGGAATTCAATTCTAGGCAAGTCCCAAAATTGCATGGGTCTGCCCACAAACTGTTCGGGAGATATCTGCGAAAACCCTGAGGTGTGGGCAGAATCTCCCCCATGCTGCTAATAGGGTTAAAGCCTTGAACTTCTTCTTAAACACTCATGTGCTGTCATTTTATCGATAGTGGTTTGTTTGCAACAATGACATCGACGTTTAGCATCTCTGTACTGTCGCATTCCAAGCTCTGCATAGTCATACGTTCTGAAGCACAAGCTGAGGCTGGGCTCCGACACGAGCTCAGGAAAAGCCGCAATTATCGGCATAGCAGATGAATATTACGGCAGCAAACCTGCCTAGCATCTTGAAACAAATGATTATTTCAAAGC
>JAXIVJ010001336.1:0-142150 GCA_036785665.1 Chirona hameri | reverse complement strand
ACCCGTTCGTCTCTCAATCTCCATGTCTTGTCTGCCCTGTTCTGACTCTCCAATCTCGAGCATGGGCTGTGGTCTGCCCGTTCTGACTCTCCAATCTCCATGTCTTGTCTCCGTTTGACTCTCCATCTCCATGTCTTGTCTGCCTGTTCTGACTCTCCAATCTCCATGTCTTGTCTGCCTGTTCTGACTCTCCAATCTCCATGTCCTGTCTGCCTGTTCTGACTCTCCAATCTCCATGTCTTGTCTGCCTGTTCTGACTCTCCAATCTCCATGTCTTGTCTGCCTGTTCTGACTCTCCAATCTCCATGTCTTGTCTGCCTGTTCTGACTCTCCAATCTCCATGTCTTGTCTGCCTGTTCTGACTCTCCAATCTCCATGTCTTGTCTGCCTGTTCTGACTCTCCAATCTTCCATGTCTTGTCTGCCTGTTCTGACTCTCCAATCTTCATGTCTTGTCTGCCTGTTCTGACTCTCCAATCTCCATGTCCTTGTCTGCCCTGTTCTGACTCTCCAATCTCCATGTCTTGTCTGCCTGTTCTGACTCTCCAATCTCCATGTCTTTCTGCCTGTTCTGACTCTCCAATCTCCATGTCCTGTCTGCCGTTCTGACTCTCCAATCTCCATGTCTTGTCTGCCTGTTCTGACTCTCCAATCTCCATGTCTTGTCTGCCTGTTCTGACTCTCCAATCTCCATGTCTTGTCTGCCTGTTCTGACTCTCCAATCTCCATGTCCTGTCTGCCCTGTTCTGACTCTCCAATCTCCATGTCTTGTCTGCCTGTTCTGACTCTCCAATCTCCATGTCTTGTCTGCCTGTTCTGACTCTCCAATCTCCATGTCTTGTCTGCCTGTTCTGACTCTCCAATCTCCATGTCCTGTCTGCCCGTTCTGACTCTCCAATCTCCATGTCTTGTCTGCCTGTTCTGACTCTCCAATCTTCATGTCTTGTCTGCCTGTTCTGACTCTCCAATCTCCATGTCCTGTCTGCCCGTTCTGACTCTCCAATCTCCATGTCTTGTCTGCCTGTTCTGACTCTCCAATCTCCATGTCTTGTCTGCCTGTTCTGACTCTCCAATCTCCGTGTCTTGTCTGCCTGTTCTGACTCTCCAATCTCCATGTCCTGTCTGCCCGTTCTGACTCTCCAATCTCCATGTCTTGTCTGCCTGTTCTGACTCTCCAATCTCCATGTCCTGTCTGCCCGTTCTGACTCTCCAATCTCCATGTCTTGTCTGCCTGTTCTGACTCTCCAATCTCCATGTCTTGTCTGCCTGTTCTGACTCTCCAATCTCCATGTCTTGTCTGCCCGTTCTGACTCTCCAATCTCCATGTCTTGTCTGCCTGTTCTGACTCTCCAATCTCCATGTCTTGTCTGCCTGTTCTGACTCTCCAATCTCCATGTCTTGCTGCCCGTTCTGACTCTCCAATCTCCATGTCTTGTCTGCCTGTTCTGACTCTCCAATCTCCATGTCTTGTCTGCCTGCCTGTTCTGACTCTCCAATCTTCATGTCTTGTCTGCCCGTTCTGACTCTCCAATCTCCAGTCAATTGTCTGCCCGTTCTACATCTCCCAGCCCGTCGCCCGGTTCACTCCCTCCCTGTGGCTCAGCTCCATGACTTGTGTCTGTGTCCCTCGCATCGTGCTCACTCGGGCGCGACCGGCCGGCGGTGGCGGCGCGTCACGACTTACACATGCGCCGTCATCGCCGCCGCCGCGTCACTGAGCGCCGCGCCGGCCGCCGGGCTCCACAGTCTGCACAGGGTCGTGGGACGGGTCTCAGACCACCGCCGACCTCCGGACAGCGAGCTCGGACCGCAGGCGGCCCGACTCAGTGTGTGGAGAATGGTAGTAATGGGTGCATTATTTCACAGACGCACGTCATAACTCACGTATCAGCGTCATCCCTGCACAGTGGGGCGACTGCTGCGGTGTATGGAACAAGGGGATACGCGCGATTCAAAGCCGAGTGCGCAACAGCGCTTCTTGTGCACGTGACAATTGATGCGCGCAGTATACTGTATTACAGTGTGCGCTCCGCCCTGCCGCCTTTAGACTCGGAGATTCAATCTCTCGGCTCTGGCAGAACCGGTGCCAACGGTCCAGTCAGAGCCGGCTATTGTGACGTCATCCTACAGAGGCGGGGTAGCATGCAGTGCAGTCCGGCACGACTCCGCTGTCTCTGCGGCACGGCACGGCGTCCCCGGCTGTGAGAGGGAGCTCTCGGAGATATCACAACCGCCGCCGCCCCTGCCCCTACCGCCTGCCTGCCCTACCGCTACCGCCGCTCCTGCCGCTCCTGCCGCCATCGCCGCCGCCGCCGCCGCTGCTGCCGCCGCTGCTGCTGCCGCCGCCGCCATCGCCGCCATCGCCGCCGCCGCCGCTGCTGCCGCCGCCGCTGCTGCCGCCGCCGCCACTGCAGCCGCTGCAGCCGCCGCTGCAGCCGCCGCTGCTACCGCCGCTGCTGCCGCCGCTGCTGCTGCCGCCGCTGCTGCTGCCGCCGCTGCTGCCGCCGCCGCTGCTGCCGCCGCCGCTGCTGCTGCTGTTGAGTGTTGCTGTTGAGTGTTGCTGTAGCACCGTACCGGAGAGGACCGACCGCAGCGCCACCACAGCCGCCGCGCAGTGCATAATTTGTGTGAGTGTTTCGGCGCCGGGAATACAATGCCACGATGCAAATACACTGCAGAGCCGACCTTTGCACACCGCATACTGCACTCTCCCCCACCAAGTCCTTCCCGTCTCGGTCGGCACAGCCCCGTGCTAGACCCAGCCCGAACCCGGCCCAACCCTCTCCACCGGCCACCAGCAGGACCAGCGCAGGAGACGGCGGCCGCCCGACTCTTCACTGCGGCCCGTCCTGGCGTTCCCACTCGATCACCGGCCGCCACCGCAGCCCCCGTCTGGACCGCCGCCGTGTGCCTTATCGGGCGGCGGATCACCGTAGCTCTCTAACGACGTCCACTCCTGCAGCAGCCGTCGCTGCCGAGTTTCGCAAGAAAACGGCACAAGGCTGACTGACCGGGGCGGGTCGGGAGGCGGCGGGGAGGCGGCGGCGGCGGTCGGGAAGAGGCGGCCCACGGACGGCGGTTGATGGGACTGGGCAATGAAAGTACGGGAGCAGCAGGGACTGGCCAGGGCCGCACGGCAGCGCTCTGAGCCACCCACCCCGAGGGCTGGTCACACCCGATTTCGCCGGCAATTGTCTCCCAGCGCGGTCTGTAGTCAAGTTGCGCCGCTTCCCAGGCCGCTGTCTACCTCCCACGCTCTGGCACGAGGCCGATGCTTCACCGGCGACGCGTAGTTATTGGTGCTTGCCGCGCCGTCGCACACAGATGCACGCGCGTCACACGCTCTCTCGAATAGTCCCGACCACACGATTACTCACGGCGGCTGTGGTTATCAGAAACGTATCATTATGGAAACGAAGTTATCTTGGTTCGCTACCTTTCTCCCCTTGCTGTATTATACGTGTCATGGCCTCAGTAATGCACGTTGTGTGACATTACTGAGGCAATCTATTTTCATTATTTCAGATATCCATCGGTATAAAATACACAGCTATTATGTGCGCGTATTAATAAGGTTAGTTTGAATCAACTGTCGAAGTGTCCAGTGCACCCATGTTCATCTCGGTTGGTCTCTGACCTGGAATCCATATCCTCCGTTCACCTACATGTCCACTGTTGAGAACATGACACAATCAAAAGATCCTCCATGGCTCTCTTGCCGCCCATACCCCTCTGATCAGCTCAGAGCTCTCTATCCAGACCCCTCTGATCAGCTCAGAGCTCTCTATCCAGACCCCTCTGATCAGCTCAGAGCTCTCTGTCACCACGAGTGCCATTGTCGTGACGTATAGCATCGCATCACTCACGGCTAGCGGCGGCAGAGGCCAATCACATGCAGACAGTTTTCGGTCAAATAAGGCAGGCCTCTGGTCGGATACACTATAAATAAAGGCGCTCCCCATCCACACAACTTCGTCACATTGCTGGAAAACCAGAGACCAAACAGCAACGCCCCTGCCAGGCAGACTGACCTTGAGTCTAAACGGCCTTGAGTCTGAACGGCCTTGAGTCTGAACGGCCCTTGCGTCTGAACGGCCTTGAGTCTGAACGCAACCCAAACAACATGTGCCCCGATTCAAATGTTTGACATTTGCACTGGTACTGCTAAAAAAGTATGTTTTTTTTCCAATCCGTCCTATATGGCCTATCGGCTAGTACGGCTGTCCCTGACTGCTCTCCATGTACATCCCTCTTCCTGCCTTCTCTGTCTGCTCTCAGGGTGCGAGGCCGCCCCTGCGTGCTCTCGGATGACGTCAGGCCGTGCCTGCCTGTTCTCAGGACCTGAGGCCGCCCTGCCTGTTCTCAGGACCTGAGGCCGTACCTGACTGCTCTCAGGGGACGTGAGGCCGTCCCTGCCTGCTCTCAGGGTGTGAGGCCGTCCCTGTCTGTTCTCAGATGACGTGAGGCCGTCCCTGCGTGCTCTCAGGACGTGAGGCCGTCCCTGTCTGTTCTCAGATGACGTGAGGCCGTCCCTGCGTACTCTCAGGGTGTGAGGCCGTCCCTGCCTATTCTCAGATGACGTGAGACCCTGCCTGTTCTCAGGACCTGAGGCCGCCCCTGCCCGCTCTCAGGACCTGAGGCCGCCCCTGCCTGTCTCAGGACGTGAGGTCGTCCATGTCTGCTCTCAGGACCTGAGGTCGTACCTGCCTGTTTTCAGGACCTGAGGCCGTCCCCGTCTGTTCTCAGATGACGTGAGGCCGTCCCTGCCTACTCTCAGGGTGTGAGGCCGTCCCTGTCTGCTCTCAGATGACGTGAGGCCGTCCCTGCCTGTGCTCAGATGACGTGAGGCCGTCCCTGCCTGCTCTCAGGGTGTGAGGCCGTCCCTGCCTGTTCTCAGATGAGGCCGTCCCTCTCAGGGTGCTCTCAGGGTGTGAGGCCGTCCCTGCCTGTTATCAGATGACGTGAGGCCGTCCCTGTCTGTTATCAGATGACGTGAGGCCGTCTCTGTCTGTTCTCAGATGACGTGAGGCCGTCCCTGCCTGCTCTCAGGGTGTAAGGCCGTACCTGCCTGTTATCAGATGACGTGAGGCCGTCCCTGTCTGTTCTCAGATGACGTGAGGCCGTCCCTGCCTGCTCTCAGGGTGTGAGGCCGTCCCTGCCTGTGTTCAGATGACGTGAGGCCGTCCCTGCCTGTTCTCAGATGACGTGAGGCCGTCCCTGTCTGTTCTCAGATGACGTGAGGCCGTCCCTGCGTGCTCTCAGGACGTGAGACTGTGCCTGTCTGTTCTCAGATGACGTGAGGCCGTCCCTGCGTGCTCTCAGGGTGTGAGGCCGTCCCTGCCTGTGCTCAGATGACGTGAGGCCGTCCCTGCGTGCTCTCAGGACGTGAGGCCGTGCCTGTCTGTTCTCAGATGACGTGAGGCCGTCCCTGCCTGCTCTCAGGACGTGAGGCCGTGCCTGCCCCTCCCGGGGAGTTCCGGCGGCGCGTCGCTGTGATCAGAGCGGCGGCGTCTGTCGGCCGGCCAGGGCGGCGCAGTCTGCGACTGAGGCGACTGAGCCGGAGCGGCGCAGTCCAGTCACGTATACGCCGCCGGCCGCACTCAGCCTCACTGGTGACGTCATGAAGGCCCCCAGCGCGTTTGATGGACCGAGGGGAGCCGGGGGCAGTCTGAGTCATTGCCTGAACTGGGGAGACGCGGGGTATCGCTCGGTCGGGTAGGGCAGGATCAGCGTCCGTTGGGCCGGGGATCTAGCAGACTCAGGGGTAAATCCTGTGACGTTTTTCTCTCGGCTGCCAGCTCTTTCAGCCGACGGTTAGAGGTTAAACTACGCGGAATGTCTCCGCGTGACGGGGACACGGTCTAACTGGTGCGGGAAATACACTGCTGCCACGACGGTGCTCACGTCCCGTAATCTCGGCCACCCAGGGTCGACAGCAACTCGACAACAGTTTGGTCAGACCGCCCTGTGCTATAGCCAGTACCCAGAAGCCAAGCACCCACAAGGACATGAGACCCACCCCGGCACCACGAGTACAAGAACTGCCGAGCGACAGACATGGCTGGCACGCCGCGGGAGGGGGTACTGAGCTCTAAGTATCGGTCATATACAACCCCGGCACGGCTGCAGCGCGGCGGGCAGCTCCGTTTGGCCGGACGCCCCGCCGACGTCGACATTCCAGCCTGTTATCTGGCTGGCAGATCGGGGTAGGCACAGCCCCCTCTCCCTCTCCTCCCCACCTGCCGCCTCAGCTGACAGGTTTACTGTCACCGAACGACGCAACACCGACCGCACCGCCTCCGCCGCCGTCCGCCCTCAGCGGCCGCTGTCGCCGCCGCCGCCGCCGCCGCCGCCCGTCTGTCTCACACAGAGCTCCGCAGGGCTGAATATCCTCCTCTGACGGCAGGGCTGAATATCCTCCTCTGACGGCAGGGCTGAATGTCCTCCTCTGACGGCAGGGCTGAAGGTTCTCCTCTGACGGCAGGGCTGAATGTCCTCCTCTGACGGCAGGGCTGAATGTCCTCCTCTGACGGCAGGGCTGAATGTCCTCCTCTGACGGCAGGGCTGGATGTCCTCCTCTGACGGCAGGGCTGAATGTCCTCCTCTGACGGCAGGGCTGAATGTCCTCCTCTAACGGGCAGGGCTGAATGTCCTCCTCTGACGGCAGGGCTGAATGTCCTCCTCTGACGGCAGGGCTGAATGTCCTCCTCTGACGGCAGGGCTGAAGGTTCTCCTCTGACGGCAGGGCTGAATGTCCTCCTCTGACGGCAGGGCTGAATGTCCTCCTCTGACGGCAGGGCTGAAGGTTCTCCTCTGACGGCAGGGCTGAATATCCTCCTCTGACGGCAGGGCTGAATATCCTCCTCTGACGGCCAGTGCTGAATGTCCTCCTCTGACGGCAGGGCTGAATGTCCTCCTCTGACGGCAGGGCTGAAGGTTCTCCTCTGACGGCAGGGCTGAATATCCTCCTCTGACGGCAGGGCTGAATGTCCTCCTCTGACGGCAGGGCTGAATGTCCTCCTCTGACGGCAGGGCTGAAGGTTCTCCTCTGACGGCAGGGCTGAATGTCCTCCTCTGACGGCAGGGCTGAATGTCCTCCTCTGACGGCAGGGCTGAAGGTTCTCCTCTGACGGCAGGGCTGAATGTCCTCCTCTGACGGCAGGGCTGAATGTCCTCCTCTGACGGCAGGGCTGAATATCCTCCTCTGACGGCAGGGCTGAATGTCCTCCTCTGACGGCAGGGCTGAATGTCCTCCTCTGACGGCAGGGCTGAATATCTTCCTCTGACGGCAGGGCTGAATATCCTTCTCTGACGGCAGGGCTGAATGTCCTCCTCTGACGGCAGGGCTGAATGTCCTCCTCTGACGGCAGGGCTGAATATCCTCCTCTGACGGCAGGGCTGAATGTCCTCCTCTGACGGCAGGGCTGAATGTCCTCCTCTGACGGCAGGGCTGAATATCCTCCTCTGACGGCAGGGCTGAATATCCTCCTCTGACGGCAGGGCTGAATGTCCTCCTCTGACGGCAGGGCTGAATGTCCTCCTCTGACGGCAGGGCTGAATGTCCTCTCTGACGGCAGGGCTGAATGTCTTCCTCTGACGGCAGGGCTGAATATCCTCCTCTGACGGCAGGGCTGAATATCCTCCTCTGACGGCAGGGCTGAATGTCCTCCTCTGACGGCAGGGCTGAATGTCCTCCTCTGACGGCAGGGCTGAAGGTTCTCCTCTGATGGCAGGGCTGAATGTCCTCCTTTGACGGCAGGGCTGAATGTCCTCCTCTGACGGCAGGGCTGAAGGTTCTCCTCTGACGGCAGGGCTGAATGTCCTCCTCTGACGGCAGGGCTGAATGTCCTCCTCTGACGGCAGGGCTGAATGTCCTCCTCTGACGGCAGGGCTGAATGTCCTCCTCTGACGGCAGGGCTGAATGTCCTCCTCTGACGGCAGGGCTGAATGTCCTCCTCTGACGGCAGGGCTGAAGGTTCTCCTCTGACGGCAGGGCTGAATGTCCTTCTCTGACGGCAGGGCTGAATGTCCTCCTCTGACGGCAGGGCTGAATGTCCTCCTCTGACGGCAGGACTGAATGTCCTCCTCTGACGGCAGGGCTGAATGCCCTCCTCTGACGGCAGGGCTGAATGTCCTCCTCTGACGGCAGGGCTGAATGTCCTCCTCTGACGGCAGGGCTGAATGTCCTCCTCTGACGGCAGGGCTGAATGTCCTCCTCTAACGGCAGGGCTGAATGTCCTCCTCTGACGGCAGGGGCTGAATGTCCTCCTCTGACGGCAGGGCTGAATGTCCTCCTCTAACGGCAGGCTGAATGTCCTCCTCTGACGGCAGGGCTGAATGTCCTCCTCTGACGGCAGGGCTGAATGTCCTCCTCTGACGGCAGGGCTGAATGTCCTCCTCTGACGGCAGGGCTGAATGTCCTCCTCTGACGGCAGGGCTGAATGTCCTCCTCTGACGGCAGGGCTGAATGTCCTCCTCTGACGGCAGGGCTGAATGTCCTCCTCTGACGGCAGGGCTGAATGTCCTCCTCTGACGGCAGGGCTGAATGTCCTCCTCTGACGGCAGGGCTGAATGTCCTCCTCTGACGGCAGGCTGAATGTCCTCCTCTGACGGCAGGGCTGAATGTCCTCCTCTGACGGCAGGGCTGAATGTCCTCCTCTGACGGCAGGGCTGAATGTCCTCCTCTGACGGTAGCGGTGCATGTCGAACGATACCGCCGCCCGATCCATCTCCGACCGAGCGGGACGAGACCCGAGCAGGACCTGGCGATCCGGGACCCGGCGATCCGGAGTCCGGACTCCGGACTCTCGGCTCCGCAGGACACTGATCTGGCCCAGCACTCAGCAGAGTAGCTTGACCTGCTCGTCTGGGGCATATGTTGGTACGGGTGGTGCTAAACATGTGTGTAAGGCAGATACCGCCCTGGAGACGCACAGAGAACGCCTTAGAGACGCGGCGGCGGCGGCGCCGCACATATGGCCCGGAATCAGCTGCACCGGCTGCATTGCAAATGGCGTGTCGCCTATGCAGGCACATCACGCGCGGCACGGGTCTTATCAGCAGCCGATCCTTTCTCTGCGCGCGTCCCGAGAACTGTTTTTGCCGCGATAAAAATGCGCTGGGCGAAATATCGGCCGTCGGGAGCAGGGTCGTCCATCCATCGCCCAGCAGATGTGCGCCAAATAGGCGGCTGTTCCCAAACACACAACCGCCGGACGACCCGGGTGGCGCCTGGTCTGCAATAGAGAGTGCAGGGTGCATCGTGCTCGGGATCATTCACCACCCATTTGGCAGTCTTCCAATGGCTGTAAGTCCGAATACATGACGCTTATTATGTATCACTTTCATTGTATAAATCACAATGGTTGTACGTCTATCGGCTGCCTTTAATCGAGGTGGTCTCGGGGTGGGTCAGCGCCGTGACAAGGTGACATCAGTTTGACCTGGGTGTCACTGACGACTGCGAGTGCAGTGAATGTCCGCCCTGGAGTCCGCCCTAATACCGCCCCGTGTCCGTCCTGGGATCCGCCCCAGTGTCACGTCCTGGGATCCGCCCCAGTGTCACGCCCTGTGATCGGCCCCAGTGTCACTTCCTGGGATCGGCCCCAGTGTCACGCCCTGTGATCGGCCCCAGTGTCACGTCCTGGGATCGGCCCCAGTGTCACTTCCTGGGATCGGCCCCAGTGTCACGTCCTGTGATCGGCCCCAGTGTCACTTCCTGGGATCGGCCCCAGTGTCACGCCCTGTGATCGGCCCCAGTGTCCGCCCTGGGATCCGCCCCAGTGTCACGCCCTGTGATCGGCCCCAGTGTCACTTCCTGGGATCGGCCCCAGTGTCACGCCCTGTGATCGGCCCCAGTGTCCGCCCTGTGATCGGCCCCAGTGTCACGCCCTGGGATCCGCCCCAGTGTCACGCCCTGTGATCGGCCCCAGTGTCACTTCCTGGTATCCGCCCCAATGTCACGCCCTGGGATCCGCCCAGTGTCACGCCCTGGGATCCGCCCCAATGTCACGCCCTGGGATCCGCCCCTGGTATCCGCCCCAATGTCACGCCCTGGGATCGGCCCCAGTGTCACGCCCTGAGATCGGCCCCAGTGTCACTTCCTGGGATCGGCCCCAGTGTCACGTCCTGGGATCGGCCCCAGTGTCACGTCCTGGGACCCGCCCCAGTGTCCGCCCTGGGATCCGCCCCAGTGTCACGCTCTGGGATCGGCCCCAGTACCACGCCCTGTGATCGGTCCCAGTGTCACGCCCTGGGATCCGCCCCAGTGTCACGCCATGTCACCAGGCATACATGCGGCTGCGGCGGGCGAGCTATCAGGCATGTCAACTAGAGGGTAAACCAGAACAGACTTGTGGCATATGCAACTATTGGATCAGCGTGTCGTCGACCCCCGACTCATCCCCCTATTCGGGGTGATGATTCGGGCTGTTCGGGGCGTTCGGGGCCTCTGGGACAGACGCCGACCCCGTCGCCCGTCACCCCAAGTGATCATCACCGTCTGACCTGGCGGCGGCGGCGGTGGCGGCGGCGGGACCGGCACCGAGCCGGCTCGACCCGCCCGCTGCGATCGATACACTATCTCTTCGCGCCGCTGCACGGCAGCCGGCCTCCATCTCAGCAGGCTGGAGGCCAGCCAGACGGTGCCCGACCCACATTAGTTCTGCCCTCTCCACTCTCCACTCTCCCTCCCCACCCGGTCCGAGACGGGTTGATCTACTCTGTGACGCCGCCCCGTGGCAGGGGTGGCTAGCTTCCGGCTGCAAGGTCACAGGTCACGGCCACACAGGTCACTGCCACCGCTGCTGCTGCACCGATCGGATTAACGAGTGTCCGGGCCAAACTTGACTACCGCGCGTCCCCCCTGCAGAAAGCTCCGCTGGATTCTCACCAGTCAGCCGAGCGGAACAGATGCGACGTGCAGCAGCTCTCCCCCGTTGGGTGTGGACGGCTGCAGGTACACCCCCTCTGTACCGTACTGCTGACACTGGGGCGGATCCCAGAGCGTGACACTGGGGCGGATCCCAGGGCGTGACACTGGGGCCGATCCCAGGTCGGACACGGGGCGGTATTGGGGCGGACTCCAGGGCGGACAGGTACTGAACGCGCAGTTGTCGCCACCACCCCGGTCAAACTGTTCGGGGCTCCGCCCCTGTAGCTCAGTTGGGAGAGCGCTGGGCTTCTGACCTCACCCGGTCATGGCAGCCCGGGTTCGAGTCGCTTCGGCGCTCGCTATTTGCCCCTGACTGGGATGGCCTGTGGCCGGTGGCAGCGGTCACACTCAAGGTCAGGTGACGTCAGAGGGCGGGGCGGACCGTGTCCAGGTATGTCGGGCACGTAAAACTTTCGCTTCTAAATTCTGCCGGACGCCAGGAATTGCTTGATCGGGTGGTGGGGTCAGGGCCTGCGCGACAAGCATGCTTAGCGCGGGGCCTGACCTCGGAAATCCACCCATTCAAAAACATTCGAACTAAATTTATTTATTAAAAAACTCACTCCCGGTCACCCTGCCACTCCGCTGACCAACCCCGAGACCACCTCCATTCAAGGCAGCCGATACACGTACAATGTACACGAATTTGATTGATACAATGCACGTGATACATAATAAGCGTCATATATTTGGACTTACAGCCATTGGAAGACTTCCGTAAAAGCTTGCACTCGTTTAGGGCCGATAACAGCATCTAAAACGTTTAAAGTTTAAACGTTGGCAGTATGGTCACTTGGGCTGCTTTTACTGCTTCTACATATGTTCTTCCTGAAAAGCAGCATTACTGCGCGGCCGATCCACCGACCCACTATCCCACCATCCCACCATCCCACCATCCCACCATCCCACCATCCCACCATCCCACCGACCCACCGACCCACCGACCCACCGTACCACCATCCCACTATCCCACCATCCCACTATCCCACCATCCCGCCATCCCACCATCCCACCATCCCACCATCCCACCATCCCACCATCCCACCATCCCATCATCCCACTATCCACCGACCCATTATCCCGCCATCCCGCCATCCCACCGTACCACCGTACCACCATCCCACTATCCCGCTATCCCGTCATTCCACCGTACCACCATCCCACTATCCCGCCATCCCGCCATCTCGCCATCCCGCCATCCCACCATCCCACCATCCCGCCATCCCGCCATCCCGCCATCCCACCATCCCACTATCCCGCCATCCCGCCATCCCACCATCCCACCATCCCACTATCCCGTCATCCCGTCATCCCGTCATCCCGTCATCCCGTCATCCCGCCATCCCACCATCCCACCTACCCACTATCCCGTCATCCCGCCATCCCGCCATCCCACCGTACCACCATCCCACTATCCCGCCATCCCGCCATCCCACCGACCCACTATCCCGCCATCCTGCCATCCCACCGTACCACCATCCCACAGACCCACCATCCCACCATCCCACCATCCCACCATCCCACTATCCCGCCATCCCACCATCCCACCGACCCACTATCCTGTCATCCCGCCATCCCACCATCCCACCGACCCACTATCCCGTCATCCCGCCATCCCACCGTACCACCATCCCACTATCCCGCCATCCCGCCATCCCACCATCCCACCGACCCACTATCCCGCCATCCCGCCATCCCACCGTACCACCATCCCACCGACCCACCATCCCACCATCCCACCATCCCACTATCCCGCTATCCCGCCATCCCGCCATCCCGCCATCCCACCATCCCGCCATCCCACCATCCCACCATCCCGCCATCCCACCATCCCACCATTCCACCATCCCACCATCCCACCATCCCGCCATCCCGCCATCCCACCGACCCACTATCCCATCATCCCGCTATCCCGCCATCCCACCATCCCACCATCCCACCGTACCACCATCCCACTATCCCGCCAGCCCGCCATCCCATCATCCCACCAACCCACTATCCCGCCATCCCACCGTACCACCATCCCACCATCTCACCATTCCACCATCCCACTATCCCGCCATCCCACCATCCCACCATCCCACCATCCCGCTATCCCGCTATCCCGCTATCCCGCTATCCCACCATCCCACCATCCCACCATCCCACCATCCCACCATCCCACCATCCCATCATCCCACTATCCACCGACCCATTATCCCGCCATCCCGCCATCCCACCGTACCACCGTACCACCATCCCACTATCCCGCTATCCCGTCATTCCACCGTACCACCATCCCACTATCCCGCCATCCCGCCATCCCGCCATCCCACCATCCCACCATCCCGCCATCCCGCCATCCCGCCATCCCACCATCCCACTATCCCGCCATCCCGCCATCCCACCATCCCACCATCCCACTATCCCGTCATCCCGTCATCCCGTCATCCCGTCATCCCGTCATCCCGCCATCCCACCATCCCACCTACCCACTATCCCGTCATCCCGCCATCCCGCCATCCCACCGTACCACCATCCCACTATCCCGCCATCCCGCCATCCCACCGACCCACTATCCCGCCATCCTGCCATCCCACCGTACCACCATCCCACAGACCCACCATCCCACCATCCCACCATCCCACCATCCCACTATCCCGCCATCCCACCATCCCACCGACCCACTATCCTGTCATCCCGCCATCCCACCATCCCACCGACCCACTATCCCGTCATCCCGCCATCCCACCGTACCACCATCCCACTATCCCGCCATCCCGCCATCCCACCATCCCACCGACCCACTATCCCGCCATCCCGCCATCCCACCGTACCACCATCCCACCGACCCACCATCCCACCATCCCACCATCCCACTATCCCGCTATCCCGCCATCCCGCCATCCCGCCATCCCACCATCCCGCCATCCCACCATCCCACCATCCCGCCATCCCACCATCCCACCATCCCACCATCCCACCATCCCGCCATCCCGCCATCCCACCGACCCACTATCCCATCATCCCGCTATCCCGCCATCCCACCATCCCACCATCCCACCATCCCACCGTACCACCATCCCACTATCCCGCCAGCCCGCCATCCCATCATCCCACCAACCCACTATCCCGCCATCCCACCGTACCACCATCCCACCATCTCACCATTCCACCATCCCACTATCCCGCCATCCCACCATCCCACCATCCCACCATCCCGCTATCCCGCTATCCCGCTATCCCGCTATCCCACCATCCCACCATCCCACCATCCCACCATCCCACCATCCCACCATCCAACCATCCCACCATCCCACGATCCCACCATCCCGCCATCCCGCCATCCCAACGACCCACTATCCCGCCATCCCACCATCCCACCATCCCGCCATCCCGCCATCCGGCCATCCCACCGACCCACTATCCCGCCATCCCGCCATCCCACCGACCCACTATCCCGCCATCCCACCGTACCACTATCCCACCATCCCGCCATCCCACCATCCCGCCATCTCACTATCCCGCCATCCCGCCATCCCACTATCCCGCCATCCCGCCATCCCACCATCCCGCCATCCCACCATCCCGCCATCCCGCCATCCCACCATCCCATCATCCCGCCATTCCACCATCCCACCATCCCGCCATCCCACCATCCCACCATCCCACCATCCCACCATCCCACCATCCCACCATCCCACCATCCCACCATCCCACCATCCCACCATCACACCATCACACCATCCCACCATCCCGCCATCCCACCATCCCACCATCCCACCATCCCGCCATCGCACCATCCCACCATCCCGCCATCCCACCATCCCGCCATCCCACCATCCCGCCATCCCACCATCCCACCATCCCACCATCCCGCCATCCCACCATCCCACCGTACCACTATCCTAGCGTCCCGCCGAGCAGCGCCGCTTCTCAAAGGAGCTGCGCGTCACGTCTGCCGCGCCGCACCACTCCGATTGGCTCCAATCACTGCGATTCCGGCGCTGCCGGCCGCCGCTCCCGCCGCCGCGGCCGCACCAGGCTCACTTCGGCCGCCGCAGATTTGTCGCTCCAACGCGGCGCAGTGCGGCGAAGAGCGGCGCGGACCACCCGGCGTCCGGTATCGGCGGCGATCGCGGCGATAGCGCGGCGGTCGCGGCGCGGACGTTCGTCGCGTCGTTAGCGCGGTCACGCCGCCCTCGCCGCCCGCGCGCCACGATCGTCTCCGGGCTCTAATGGCCGCCGGGGACGCGGCGGTGTCGTGTGTGTTCTGCGCCGCGCGCAGACCGGCCGGCCATCACCGCGTCTTAATTGTATTGGATCGGGAAACGAGACATATCAGGCGGGATCTTAACGAGCCAACCTCGAGCCGCCCCGGCCGGACAACAAAGCTAATGTTTCTAAACAAACTAATGAAGCGAATTAGACTGGCTGCACGCTCGTCGCCGGGGCCGCCGGTGGCCTGACAGATGGACGATGGTCACAGGAACCGCCCAGGGACCGTGAACAGAACACGAGATCCTCCTACCCAGTCGGTTCAGCGGTTCATCGGTTCTCTCAGACCACAACGGCGCAGAACAGGCTCGGGTTAGCAGTTGTCTGCCGCCCTGAAAGGGATAACGGCAGAGGCCTCCTGAGCTCTGCGAAATGTAACGTCTTGACATCCTATTGACTGGTCATCGGAAGTTGTATACCTAACAGCATGACTTCTGAAAAGCTCGCCGTTTTCTGAGAACGTTGATCTGGTGATCTGGTGATCTGGTGTTGATCTGGTGATGGGACCTTCATTACAGCTTCACCGGAAGTATGTTCAACCTGACGCATGCAGACGCTCTACCGGGAGAGAATAAAATCACAAATTTCAAGATACTGCATAATCGCATTAACATTATTTAACTATCATACTTGTATCGCGGAGCATTGGATGCTAAGCTTTAGCAGGAATTAGCATATGACATTTGTCATGCAAATCCTGTCAGGCCTGTCACTGCATCCATTCACAGGCAGCCTCAAACCCGTCTCCGAGAACACTTGATATTCCGGACTGTCCTCCCTGCTGGCTGAGCATTGTCTCAGAACGTACAACACTGGTCTGAAGTTTCTGCAACGGACACGGTAGATTCGCCATCCCACACCTTCCTTTCGGCGTGCCTCGAGCACACGTCCCCGACACAAGTCACGTGACGTCCCGTCCGGCTCCATCCACAGGTCACGTGACGTCCCGTCCGGCTCCATCCACAGGTCACGTGACGTCCCGTCCGGCTCCATCCACAGGTCACGTGACGTCCCGTCCAGCTCTATCCACAAGTCACGTGACGTCCCGTCCGGCTCCATCCACAGGTCACGTGACGTCCCGTCCGGTTCCATCCACAGGTCACGTGACGTCCCGTCCGGCTCCATCCACAGGTCACGTGACGTCCCGTCCGGCTCCATCCACAGGTCACGTGACGTCCCGTCCGGTTCCATCCACAGGTCACGTGACGTCCCGTCCGGCTCCATCCCCAGGTCACGTGACAGCCCGTCCGGCTCCATCCCCAGGTCACGTGACAGCCCGTCCGGCTCCATCCCCAGGTCACGTGACAGCCCGTCCGGCTCCATCCCCAGGTCACGTGACAGCCCGTCCGGCTCCATCCCCAGGTCACGTGACAGCCCGTCCGGCTCCATCCCCAGGTCACGTGACAGCCCGTCCGGCTCCATCCCCAGGTCACGTGACAGCCCGTCCGGCTCCATCCCCAGGTCACGTGACAGCCCGACGCAGCGGCCCGGCCCTGACCTCCGCCGGCGGGCGGCGACACCCGTCCTAATGAAGTCATCTCCCATTCAGCGGCAATTCGTCACGAGCCGTGTCGATCTGGCCGCGTCGCCGGCCTCCGTCTCCACCGCGCCATTCACGCCGCGATAAAAAGCCGCGGCTCGCGCCGCCTCGAGCCGCCCCGAGCTGCGCGCGACAAGACCAACAATGGCTGCGCGCAGCGGTCGTCTCGGCGACGGCGGCGCACAGCACGCGCCATGAAATCTCATTGAGCTGCGACAGTGGCGGCGCGGCGGCGACGGTTGGCACAGCGAGACGCACGGCACCGCCAATTTGCAGGTAACTGTATAGCGGCCGGCCGGCGGCGCAGCCTCCCGGGTGGCGGCGGGAGGAGGAGGATAGAGCGTTCACCCCGGGTCGGTGGTCCATCTGCCGCGCCGCTGCCGCCCATCCCCGCTCCGCTGCTGTATGCCACACGGCACTGCTGCGCCTGCTGCGCCTGCTGCGCCTGCTGCGCCTGCTGCGCCTGCTGCGCCTGCTGCGCCTGCTGCGCCTGCTGCGCCTGCTGCGGCTGCTGCCCGCCGCTGGCCCTCCGAGGTGCATACCAGGGACGTCTCTCCGGCCGGCAACATCACAGGGAATACATACCGCGCTGTCCACCAGCAATGAAGTCGCATTGCCCCTGCTAAAGTTGCAAACCGGCTGCACAATGCATCTTTTCACCGTCACGAAAGCCGAGTCCGGCGTGACCGGGCAGTTTTCTGTCCTCCTCAGCAACCTCAGCCGTGACACGAGGGGGGGCTCGAGAGGGCGCTTTGTACTCTCCTCGACCTGCCATGACGTCTATGGAACCATGACGTCTATGTATGACGTCCATGGTATGAACAGCGGCAACACCGGACCATCCTGGCCGCTTCTGTATGGTCCTCCATGACGGAGGACCATACAGAACTCCACGCCATTACGCAGACCCCGCCGGTAGCGCGACGGGAGAGCGCTTTGTCATCTGTCATGACACAACAGATCTGGCCAGGATGACCGCGGCAGGACGGGAGGCGCGAGACTCCTGCGCAGTCCTCCGTGACCGTACAGGAAAGGACAGAGGAGGAGGAAAGGACAGGAAAGGACCTCCGTGACGCTACAGGAAAGGACAGAGTCCATTCTTCGCAGCAGGTGCCGGCGCGGGTCCCGGTGGTGGCGGCGGAAGCAACAGCGGTATCGTTAGCGGTAGTGGAGGTGGTGGTTGTGGTGGTGGTGGTGGTGGCGGAGGCTGCGGCCAACTTCGGTGGTCGTCCGTGCCGCCTCCGCGTGGCGTGCCCGGTCGGGTCAGTCTCCGCCCACTGCCCGCGGCACCCTGCGGCCGGCCTCATACACGGCCTCACGCACGCGGTAATAGCCTCCACCGGCGGCTTCATCTGGACTCCGCCCGGCTCCAGTCCAGGCACGGCCCGCCCCGCCAGCCCAGACAGCGGTCGCTGCACGCAGCCAGCAGCCGCGGCCGGCTGCTAGCTCTGTCCTGCCCAGCTGGAGAGGCACAGCGTCGCCACACAGCGACACACAGGGGTGAGAGACACCGACGGAGTACCATGACATGGACTACAGATACGGACGGAGAGCCCAGAGACAGCCAGCTATGGTTGGTCTCACACATACGGCAGGTGAAAAGATCGACTCGGAAAGCTCGAGCCGTTTACTTCACACAGATAAGCCGGTTGCTAGATGCGCGCCGATGCGAAACTGAGGACACAAGCCATCGTCACACTCGACTGGCCGGCCGTCACACAATCTCACGTTTGACACCCGGCCTGCGACTGCACCATCACCAATAAAACCTAGACTAGCAGTCGTACAACGATTCTGTATAGTCGTTAATCACAACAGATACAATCCTAAACCCGCTGACCTTATTCAACACGTGATTTCACCAGACATCGCATTCACTTCGGAGGTTCACCAGGTATCACAGACTGACTTCCGAGACATTTTCAACTACATCCCGTCTCTCAGCATCGCTTTTCTTTAGCCCAGGTCAACCAGTTCGCGACCCAACGCCTACCCAAAGCTCGGACCACCCTCCGAAGCTCGACGCTCGCCGCAGCTCAAACCGCGCCCTGCAGCTCGAGTCGCGCTCCGAAGGTCTACAAACCGGTGGGAGGGAGGGAGGGAGGGAGGGACGAGGCCGGCTCGCGTGGCGGTCAGGGCCGTGTCCATTCGGAGGCCCGCGCCGCGGGAGTGTCTACATATGCATGACCGCACGTCGCGATCCGCTCTCTGCTCTCGCCGGCGCTCAAATGCGCCGAAATCGCAGCGGGCGCGCGGGGCGGGAGGCGACCGGGATGGTTCGGATACCTCCGCCGACCGACGGCAGGCAGGGGATGTTGGATCAGGCCGACTGACGGCAGGCAGGGGATGGAGGATGAGGTATGGGGATGGGGAGCGGGGGGGGGGGGGGGGGGGGTGGAGGATGAGGTCAGCTCTGACCTGCAGCCGAGAGACTCGACTCGGCGTGTCGGCCGAGCGGCCATCCCCGGCGTCTGAGACGCCGAGCCGGGGCCGTCTGGGCGCAGACGGTGTATGCTGATCGGGGCGCTGCGCCGGGACGGGCCGGGACGGGCCGGTCCGCGATTAACAGATACCTTCCACACGGTGATAAATCAGCGACTTACACCGGCGCACGGTGGCACCTCTCCGACCGGTCCGCAGCGCCTTCAGAGTCAGAGAATCTCTCTTTTCTTGCGCTGTCATCATGCGTGCCCAATGCCCATCTTGAACGACTCTTTCCTCTTCACACCGATGTTCGGTGTATGTGTAATGTGCGTCACATCACATTTCATCACATTCGTTGGCCGTGAATATATGGAGATCATTTCGGTGATTATGTAGATTTGCACCGTTTCCACCATTCCTGGTGTTAACTTCATTTGGCATTCGTATCAGCTCTCATGTTCATATTTCCATTTGCCCGTGTATTATCGCCTCTCTCTCCCTCTCCCCCTCCCCCTGCTCTCTCTTTCTCTCCTCCCCTTCCTTCCTCGGTGCTCTCCACATCACGTTGCGCCGCGCCGGGCGCCGGTGGTGACTCGGTTAGCACATTAATTCAAATTGATCTGTCACACGTAGCGGGGTGCCGGTTATATACTGCTGCTTCTGGCGGCGCCTCCCCTGGCCGGCCAGTTTCACCCTCCTCCCGAACGTCTGATCCATTCGGGCGGGGCTGTCCAGCCCCTCCCAGCTCTCCCAACTCTCGAGGCAGACTCAGGCTGGCTGGCAA
Organism: Chirona hameri; assembly: GCA_036785665.1. NCBI lineage: Eukaryota > Metazoa > Arthropoda > Thecostraca > Balanomorpha > Balanidae > Chirona > Chirona hameri. The sequence continues at coordinate 122,213 of JAXIVJ010001336.1, read as the reverse complement.
CAGCCGACCTGGACCGATCAGCTGCCGACGGACGACATGAGATAGGGCTGTAAGAACTGGCTGGAACTCGTCCGGTGCTGCCGGGTGCTTCACGCTTGGTCGCAGACTGAACTTCCCTTCCTAACTACTTTTTATCGTCCAGCTAGGTGGCAGCAGCCTCAGCCATTCCGTGTTAAGATTTGTCAGGCACTGCCAGATAGTCCGAAGCTGTGTCGTGTTCCAAGGGAAGGTCAAGACAAAACACCCTGCCGGCAGATCCTATGATACCACCTGCTGTACTCCACCGTGGCAAAGATATTACAAACTGTTTACCTGGTCGGCGCGACAGAGAACGATAACGTTTGCCTGTAGGTAAATACCGACCCACACTTCCTGCGACTGGCGTCAGGAAATGTTACCAGTTCCCTGCACCTGGGCAGCTGACGTCCAGTGGCAGTGACGGTAATGTTGAACAATTTCCGCCTCTGATGTATCGTCTTCGTTATGCGCAATATGTGAGTCCGAGGAAATTATGGACAGCATGAGGTAATCATAGAAAACATACGGCCGCATAGGCACACAAAGACGCACGCCGATGATACAAAAGTCCCGCGCTCTCCTCCGGTCCCACGTGTTCGGAACAGCACACACTGCACACTGCGGGCATGATGGGTGGTATATCACGACCACATATTTCACGCGGTGCACGCGGTGCACGCGGTGCACACGGTGCACACGGTGGAGCGGTGCAGCGCCGCGCTGTGGCGATAACCGGTGCAGTATCACCATCGCGTATATACATCGGACAACTCACTTACGCCGTAGGGTATTTAGTGGAATATTTAGCCCTTCCACCACCCCATGGCAGTGGTGGAAACGGACATATTTCAACCAAGTATTTCTACTACCACTGCGAACTTTATGCCTACGATCCTCCGTTCCGGAGATCTTCAAATCGCCTGATGTGTAAACTAGAACTGTTGAATATTCACTTGCCTTTGAAGCTGTCGTAATTGTAATTATTAAGCTGTCGTAATAATCCCTTTCTCACAGATCGGATACGTTTGTTCAAATGGACAAATATACTTATCTTTTCGGAAATACCACTCCAAATGCTCCCTAAACTTGACAACATACCGGATGCTAATTGCTAAGAGAGTCCGTGAAGTTAGCGACTTATTCAGCGACTTATTTCTATTTGACCCAAACCTCGGCCCAGTGTCAATTCTGGCACGCTGATCACGAAGATGACCTTTGATTTTGGTGTTCAAGGTCATCTTTAAGGGCAAATTCGAGGTCAAAGGACGGGGTACCGCAAAACGTCCCGAATTTATTGCCAGATCCTCCCAAAAGTGATCCCAGATGATAGACAGGGTCCATATCTAACGTCTGTCATCGTGACCTGATCCGTGACCTTTGACCTTGGATGTTAAATTCGAGGACAACGGATGGGGTACCGCATAACATCCCGAATGTATGGTGGGATCCTTTCCAAAGTGGTCCCAGATGATAGGCAGAGTCTATATCTAACGTCTGTCACCGTGACCTGACCCGTGACCTTGGAGGTCAAATTCGGGGTCAAAGGACGGGGTACCGCATAACGTCCCGAATTTATTGCCGGATCCTTTCTAAAGTGGTCCCAGATAATAGATTGGGTCCATACCTAACGTCCGTCGCCGTGACCTGACCCGCGACCTTTGACCTTGGATGTTAAATTCTAGGACAACGGACGGGGTACCGCATAACATCCCGAATTTGTGGTGGGATCCTTTCCAAAGTGGTCCCAGATGATAGGCAGAGTCTATATCTAACGTCTGTCACCGTGACCTGACCCGTGACCTTGGAGGTCAAATTCGAGTTCAAAGGACGGGATACCGCATAACGTCCAGATTGTATTGCCGTTAGATATGGACGTTAGCTATGGACCTGTCTATCATCTGGGACCACATTGGAAAGGATCCGGCAATAAATTCGGGACGTTATGCGGTACCACGTCCTTTAACATCGAATTTGACCCCCAAGGTCAAAGGTCACGGGTCAGGTCACGATGACGGGCGTTATATATGGACGCTGTCTATCATCTGGGACCACTTTTCGAAGGATCCGGCGATAAATTCGGGACGTTATGTGGTACCCCGTCCTTTGATCTCGAATTTGACCTCCAAGGTCAAAGGCACTGGTCAGGTCACGGTGACGGACGTTAGATATGGAGTATGGACCCTGTCTATCATATGGGACCACTTTTGGAAGGATCTGGCAATACATTCGGGACGTTATGTGGTACCCCGTCCTTTGATCTCGAATTTTACCTTCAATGTCAAAGGTCACGGGTCAGGTCATGGTGACGGACGTTAGATATGAACCCCGTCTATCATCTGGGACCACGTTTGGAAGGATCCGGCAATAAATTCGGGACGTTATGCGGTACCCGTCCTTTGACCTCGAATTTGACCTCCAAGGTCAAAGGTCACGGGTCAGGTCACGGTGTCGGACGTTAAATATGGACCCTGTCTATCATCTCGGACCACTTTTGGAAGGATCCGGCCAAAAAATCCGAGACGTTATGCGGTACCCCGTCCATTGACCTCGAATTTGACCTTGAAGATGACATTGAACAGCAAAATGAAGGTCATATTCGTGATCAGCGTGCCAGAATTAAACTTGGGCCGATGTTTGGGCCAAATCTGAATCCGTCGCTGAATAAGTTGCTGCAGTGGCGGCGCCACCGGGGAGGGGGGGGGGGGGGGGGCAGGAGGGGCAGTCGCCCCACTCCCTGTCGTCGGGCAGGGGAAGCAAACATATATGTTTGCCCCCTGTCATTTAAGGAGGCCCCTCCATGCTTTAAAGAGGCCCATCTCGCAGGCCCCATCGCGGAGGTCACAGGAGCCCACAGAAGCCAGAGGGGGTCCTATGGAGGTCAGAGGGGCCTCTGAAGGCCAGAGGCCATCTGGAAGCCACAGGGAGGTCAGATGGGGACCTATGGAGGTCAGAGGTGGGCCCCTGGACGCCAGAGGGGTCATTTGGAGGTCAAAAAGGCCCCTGAAGGCCAGATGGGTCCTATGGAGGTCAGAGGTGCCCCCTGAAGTCCAGAAGCGGCCCTCTGGCTGGAAGCCAGAGGGGAGGTGAGAGGGGCCCTATGGAGGCAAAGGCCCCTTCTCAAATGGAGGCCCCTCTCAAATACAGGCCCCCTAAGTTTCGAATTGCCCCCTGACAAAAATCCGTGGCGCCGCCCCTGAGTCGCTGAATAACTAATATGTCGCACGGACTCTTCACGGACGTTATTTGCATCCGGTATGTTGTCAAGTTTGGAGAGCGTTTGGAGTGGTGTTTCTGAAAATATAAGTATATCTGGCCATCTGAACAAACGTATTCGATCTTTGAGGAAGGGATCATTACAACAGCTTCAAAGGCAAGTGAATATTCAACAAGTTCTGGTTTACGCGTCAGGCGATTTGAAGATCTCCGGAACGGAGGATCGTAGGCGTAAAGTTCGCAGCGGTAGTAGAAATGCTTGGTTGAGATATGGCCGTTTCCACCACGGCCATGGGGTATTTTGCAGGGTTAAATATCCCACTAAATACCCTACGGCGTAAATCAGTTGTCCGATGTATATACGCATCACCATCCAGAAGCGCCCTGCCATCGCTGTGGTCGCGGTGCCGGGGCTGCACTGTAATCAGGCAGTCAGGGGCGAGGCATGCGTTCGAGGAAGGTGGCACAACGTGGCATCCGTTGCGCGCGGGGGGGGGGGGGTGTTAGACTGTCTTCAGCAGCAGCAGCAGCAGCAGCAGCAGAGTCGTCCCGAGCTGCCCGGCCGCCCAGCTTGCTGGCTGGTCGATGCTGACCGTACGCTGTTGATTGTCAGACAGATAAGGTGGCACTGCAGCCGGGACCGGGACCGGGACCGGGACCGGGACCGGGACCGGGACCGCCGCATCTCGCTGAGAGGCAGGCAGGGGCGTTGGCAGGGGGGCAGGGGCGAGATGCAGGGGTTGTCGACATGTCGACCAGCCAGCGTCGCGCCTCCCACAGGGCCGGACCGGAGCTACACGCTGTCCGCGGCATACCACTGACTCACAGTTGTGCGCAGGACGGCATTCCTGTCTGATGTCTCTGACGTTAAGTCCCGGCTGCAGCCTGCCACCACATCGTGCGGGACTGAGTCCAGGCCGGCTGCAGCCTGGCAGTGGTACTGAGTCCAGGCCGGCCTGGCAGTGGTACTGAGTCCAGGCCGGCCTGGCAGTGGTACTGAGTCCAGGCCGGCTGCAGCCTGGCAGTGGTACTGAGTCCAGGCCGGCCTGGCAGTGGTACTGAGTCCAGGCCGGCCTGGCAGTGGTACTGAGTCCAGGCCGGCTGCAGCCTGGCAGTGGTACTGAGTCCAGGCCGGCCTGGCAGTGGTACTGAGTCCAGGCCGGCTGCAGCCTGGCAGTGGTACTGAGTCCAGGCCGGCCTGGCAGTGGTACTGAGTCCAGGCCGGCCTGGCAGTGGTACTGAGTCCAGGCCGGCCTGGCAGTGGTACTGAGTCCAGGCCGGCTGCAGCCTGGCAGTGGTACTGAGTCCAGGCCGGCCTGGCAGTGGTACTGAGTCCAGGCCGGCTGCAGCCTGGCAGTGGTACTGAGTCCAGGCCGGCCTGGCAGTGGTACTGAGTCCAGGCCGGCCTGGCAGTGGTACTGAGTCCAGGCCGGCCTGGCAGTGGTACTGAGTCCAGGCCGGCCTGGCAGTGGTACTGAGTCCAGGCCGGCCTGGCAGTGGTACGTTGCTTCTAGTAGACCACAGGCCAGAGAACGGAATTCCAGATACAAGTATCATAATTTACATCTTAAAAGCTTCTGAAGACAGGCGAACAATGTTGCTATGACATACGCATCACGATTCAGCATGACCTCATTACATTCAGCTACTCGACATAAATGGCGATCTGGTTTCAGGAAAAAGACAGGCTGTTGAAAAGTCATCATGCTCTTCGCAATGGTCATCATGCTCGATGCTCTTAGTATAAGTAATCACGTCCGATATGAACGACCCCGCAATTGGCCAAGGCACGACACGGCACGGCACGGCACGGCACGGCACGGCATGAAGCAATGCAAAACGCCTCGGAATGGCATAGCAAGGCGCGGCACTGCACTGTACGGTGCAGCATGGCAGGCATGGCTGGCATGGCTGGCATGCTGCACCACACTGTGCTGAGATACAGGCACGGAGCAAGAGACAGGACGTCATCTCGTGTCAGATGTCCCTGTTCTATGACAGAGACACAACGCGAGGGAGGGGTGTCATGCGACGTCCAAAGCCGCTTTCCTAACACAGAAACACGGGACGAAGGAGCTCAAATTTGCACTCTGCAGTCGCCAGTGTGGTGCCACACCCAATGCCGCTGTCATAAGACAGAGGCATGGCATGGGACGGGTCAAGAGAGCTGGCGTCATCCCGTATTAAATGCCGCTGTCATAAGACAGAGGCACGGCATGGGACGGGTCAAGAGAGCTGGCGTCATCCCGTATTAAATGCCGCTGTCATAAGACAGAGGCACGGCATGGGACGGGTCAAGAGAGCTGGCGTCATCCCGTATTAAATGCCGCTGTCATAAGACAGAGGCACGACATGGTACGGGTCAAGAGAGCTGGCGTCATCCCGTATTAAATGCCGCTGTCATAAGACAGAGGCACGACATGGTACGGGTCAAGAGAGCTGGCGTCATCCCGTATTAAATGCCGCTGTTCTAAGACAGAGGCACGACATGGTACGGGTCAAGAGAGCTGGCGTCATCCCGTATTAAATGCCGCTGTTCTAAGACAGAGGCACGACATGGTACGGGTCAAGAGAGCTGGCGTCATCCCGTATTAAATGCCGCTGTCATAAGACAGAGGCACGACATGGTACGGGTCAAGAGAGCTGGCGTCATCCCGTATTAAATGCCGCTGTTCTAAGACAGAGGCACGACATGGTACGGGTCAAGAGAGCTGGCGTCATCCCGTATTAAATGCCGCTGTTTTAAGACAGAGGCACGACATGGTACGGGTCAAGAGAGCTGGCGTCATCCCGTATTAAATGCCGCTGTTCTAAGACAGAGGCACGACATGGGACGGGTCAAGAAAGCTGGCGTCATCCCGTATTAAATGCCGCTGTTCTAAGACAGATACATGGAGCGAGCGAGCTCAGGTATCCCGCTCCCCTCAGGGTGGAGCATTGGGTGCGGGCATAAGACATAAAGACATAAAAGAAAAGTGCAACAAAGAGCCTCTTGGGCCCATCCGAGGTTGCACCCCCCCCCCATCCCCCCCCCCCCCTCCACCAGTCTCGCCCCTTCAAATCACCTTACTCTACCTGCATAAAAGAAGGCTAATCCCACGAGTATTTATGAACTAATCCCTTCTCTGTAAAGTATTTATCTAATCTAATTTTGAAGGAAGCAAGTGTCACTGCATCAGCGACATCCCCTGGTAGCATATTCCAATGTCCTACAACCCTTCTACTGAAAAATGACTGTCGTAGCCTAGTCCTACTTTGTTTCATAATGAGTTTATGCTGATGACCTCTACCTCGATTTTCCCTATTGAACTCAAACATACCCTTTAAATATCCAGAATGCTGACTATTTACAAATTTGAAGACTTCAATTAGATCTCCTCTTAGCCTTCTATATCTAAGTGAAAACATACCCAATTTCCTTAATCTATCTTCATAAGGTAAACTACCAAGACAATTAATCATTTTTGTTGCCCTTTTTTGAACTCTTTCTAACAACCAGCAATCTTTCTCATATGTTGGAGACCAGGCTTGTACACAATACTCCAAATGTGGTCTAACGTATGCACAATACAGTTTTGTTATTACCTTTTCACTCTTGTAGGAAACATTTCTGTTAATGGCCCCTAGCATTCTAAGTGCCTTTTTCCTAGCTTCTACAACCTGGTCTGACGCTGATAGTCTATTGTTTACCACGACACCTAAATCTCTTTCCTTTTCAATCTGCTCCATTTTCTGCCCACCCATTTCATACCTATGTTTACTGCTAACCCGTCCAGCGTGCATAATCTTACATTTACTCAAATTGAATTGCATCTGCCATGCTTCAGACCACTCAACTAGCTTGTCCAGATCTGATTGAAAAACATCCTGATCATGTTTTCCTCTAATAATCCTGACAACTTTTAGATCGTCTGCAAATTTCAAGACTTTGCTGTCTATACTGTTCTCAATTGCATTCACAAATATTATAAAAAGCAATGGGCCCAGGACTGAGCCCTGTGGAACCCCACTGAGAACCTCCTTCCATTGTGATTGGCACCCATTCAATATAACCCTTTGCTGGCGTCCTGAAAGCCACGTTTCTATCAAATCCAGAATCTTGCCCCTGATCCCATGAATTTTAAGTTGCAACCCCAGTCTTGTATGGGGGACTTTGTCAAATGCTTTACTGAAATCAAGAAAAGCTACATCTAGCTGTTTACCCTGATCAACGCTATCTGTTGCAACATCCAAAAACTCCAGAAGATTAGTTAAACAAGAACGGCCCTTCCTAAAGCCATGCTGTGTATCTTTGATGAGTTCATTTTGCTCCAAGAATTCAACAATCTTATCTTTGATGATTGATTCAAGCACCTTGCAGACTAATGAGGTCAGACTAACTGGTCTATAGTTTTCCTCTTTACTTCTATCTCCCTTTTTATGAATAGGAACAACATTTGCTCTTTTCCAATCAAGTGGAATTTTACTATCTGCAAGTGATTTAGAAAATATTATGGCTAATGGAACCGACAACTCCCTTTCAGATTCTCTTAAAAGTCTAGCATGGATTTCATCAGGTCCTTCTGCCTTGTTAGGCCTTACTTTCTTTAGATATTCTAGAACAAGTTCACTACTTATGCCACCTAGCTCTCCTATAGTCTCCTCTGTCTCTAGCTCAGGCTGAAGTGCTGCAATACTACTCTGGTCCTCGATAGTAAAGACAGATTGAAACTGATCATTAAGCACTTCAACCATTTCACTGTCCTTGCTAACTAACACATCATCTACCTTAAATGGACCTATATTTTTGGAAACTGTACTTAACTTATAAAAACTGAAGAACTTCTTACTATCTGCATTACAATGTCTAGCTAAATCAAGTTCCTTTGCCCTTTTAGCTGCTCTGACCTTTTTCTTAACTGAATTTCTTGCATTCTGGTAGGCCTTCTGATTTATATCTAGTGAAGATCCCTTCAAAATGCCAAATGCACTTCTTTTAGCTTGTATAGCACTCCTTACTTCTGGGGTAAGCCAAACTGGATTGCCCTTGGTTCTGTTACGTTTGTGCCTGAGGGGTATATGCTGATTTTGAATTTGGCTTAATCTAGCTTTGAAAAGGCATTTGTATCCATGTTTCATATACATACACTACACACATCCACACATTAATGTGCGGTTACTAAGGCCTATGAAGGCCTTTCCGAAAGCGGGCTCAATAGCATTTACTTCGGTGGGAACATTGCCGTTCGACAATGTAAACAGACCATGCTGTTGCTCTATTCGGTCACTAAACAAAGAAGGGCCCCTGACCTCAGACCTGCCACCTTGAGATCGGCTCTGAGCACGTGGCTGACAGCACCCTCCCCTCCCCTGGCCGGCCGGCCGAGGTGACCAGCACCCTCCCCCCGGCCGGCCGAGGTGACCAGCACCCTCCCCCGGCTGGCCGAGGTGACCAGCACCCTCCCCTGACCGGTCGATCGGGGTGGCCAGCACCCTTCCCCCGGCAGGCCGAGGTGACCAGCACCCTCCCCTGGCCGGTCGGTCGGGGAGGCCAGCACCCTCCGTTGGCCGGCCGAGGTGACCAGCACCCTCCGCTGGCCGGCCGAGGTGATCAGCACCCTCCCCTGGCCGGTCGGTCGGGGTGGCCAGCACCCACCCCTGGCCGGTCGGTCGGGGTGGCCAGCACCCTCCGCTGGCCGGTCGGCCGAGGTGACCAGCACCCTCCCCCGGCCGGCCGAGGTGACCAGCACCCTCCGCTGGCCGGCCGAGGTGACCAGCACCTTCCCCTGGCCGGTCGGTCGCGGAGGCCAGCACCTCCGCTGGCCGGCCGAGGTGACCAGCACTCTCCCCTGGCCGGTCGGTCGGGGTGGCCAGCACCCTCCGCTGGCCGGCCGAGGTGACCAGCACCCTCCCCTGGCCGGCCCGGGTGACCAGCACCCTCCCCCTGGCCGGCCGAGGTGACCAGCACCCTCCCCTGGCCGGCCGAGGTGACCAGCACCCTCCCCTGGCCGGTCGGTCGGGGTGACCAGCACCCTCCGCTGGCCGGCCGAGGTGACCAGCACCCTCCCCCGGTCGGTCGGGGTGGCCAGCACCCTCCGCTGGCCGGCCCGGGTGACCAGCACCCTCCGCTGGCCGGCCGAGGTGGCCAGCACCCTCCGCTGGCCGGCCCGGGTGAACAGCACCCTCCGCTGGCCGGCCGAGGTGGCCAGCACCCTCCGCTGGCCGGCCGAGGTGGCCAGCACCCTCCGCTGGCCGGCCCGGTTGACCAGCACCCTCCGCTGGCCGGCCCGGGTGACCAGCACCCTCCGCTGGCCGGCCGAGGTGGCCAGCACCCTCCGCTGGCCGGCCCGGGTGACCAGCACCCTCCGCTGGCCGGCCGAGGTGGCCAGCACCCTCCGCTGGCCGGCCCGGTTGACCAGCACCCTCCGCTGGCCGGCCCGGGTGACCAGCACCCTCCGCTGGCCGGCCGAGGTGGCCAGCACCCTCCGCTGGCCGGCCCGGGTGACCAGTACCCTCCGCTGGCCGGCCGAGGTGGCCAGCACCCTCCGCTGGCCGGCCCGGTTGACCAGCACCCTCCGCTGGCCGGCCCGGGTGACCAGCACCCTCCGCTGGCCGGCCGAGGTGACCAGCACCCTCCGCTGGCCGGCCCGGGTGACCAGCACCCTCCGCTGGCCGGCCGAGGTGGCCAGCACCCTCCGCTGGCCGGCCCGGTTTACCAGCACCCTCCGCTGGCCGGCCCGGGTGACCAGCACCCTCCGCTGGCCGGCTGAGGTGGCCAGCACCCTCCGCTGGCCGGCCCGGTTGACCAGCACCCTCCGCTGGCCGGCCCGGGTGACCAGCACCCTCCGCTGGCCGGCCGAGGTGGCCAGCACCCTCCGCTGGCCGGCCCGGGTGACCAGCACCCTCCGCTGGCCGGCCGAGGTGGCCAGCACCCTCCGCTGGCCGGCCCGGTTGACCAGCACCCTCCGCTGGCCGGCCCGGGTGACCAGCACCCTCCGCTGGCCGGCCGAGGTGACCAGCACCCTCCGCTGGCCGGCCCGGGTGACCAGCACCCTCCGCTGGCCGGCCGAGGTGGCCAGCACCCTCCGCTGGCCGGCCCGGTTGACCAGCACCCTCCGCTGGCCGGCCCGGGTGACCAGCACCCTCCGCTGGCCGGCCCGGGTGACCAGCACCCTCCGCTGGCCGGCCGAGGTGGCCAGCACCCTCCGCTGGCCGGCCCGGTTGACCAGCACCCTCCGCTGGCCGGCCCGGGTGACCCTGATGGGCTTCCGTCTGACTGCAGCCGCTCCGCAGACGGCGCCTGCCTGCAGAGATAGAGTGCTTCACAACACGCACCAATGGCGCAGCTCCAAACAGGCTCACAGCTTTTTCAGAGGCTGGAAGCCTGGGAAACGGATGCAACAGAAACTGCTACTTCAATCAAACTGCCTTGGATCACGTTCTTGAAGTGTGTTACTTTATAAAAATAAAAATATCACCATCAGCCTATGGTAAGAAGGCTGATGATGGACACAGTGCAATGTATAATATTACGGTATACGATTGGTTCGTAGACGATCTCTCCTTCAAAAACCGTTATTCCGGTACACGGCGTTAAAATATGTTTGGCGAGGTAAAACTGAAGGCTAATCTGGCTCGGAGACATGTTGTGGTGACGTGCTGATGACACTTCTCGGCTCTCATATCTGCCAGATCTGCTGCGATCCGCAGCCTTATACCTCCAGAGAGACACCTAACAAGCCGGGCACGTCTGAGGCCCCCACTGCACGCCGCTGGTGGTGGGTCTGCAGTCCAGCACGCCGGCCTGTGGTAAGTCTGCACTCCAGGACTCCGGCCTGTGGTGGGTCTGCACTCAGTCCAGGACTCCGGCCTGTGGTGGGTCTGCAGTCCAGGACTCCGGTCTGTGGTGAGTCTGCACCCCAGGACGCCGGCCTGTGGTGGATCTGCAATCAGTCCAGGACTCCGGCCTGTGGTGGGTCCGGCGGGCGGTCGGAGTCACCACTCTCTGTGAGCGGAGCGGCTCGGACCGGCTCGGCTCCGCCGTGCATGACCGTGACGCTATGGACTGCACAGAACTGGCACATCCCCATGCATGAGTGGACGCCTGGCCGCCCTTGGCCGCCCGTGGCCACTGCTGAGCGGCGGCGGCACCCACACCTCCATACGCGGCAGCGCCGTGATGCAGGGAAGTTGACGCTCTGAGAGAATACACGACATCGCTCGCCGCTACATTCCAGTCTCAGAGGCTGTGCCAGGAAGACGCCAACCAGAGATACCTACAGCATGATGGTGATAAGGGTTTATGGACACCGCAGCTCCCAAAGTTATATGGCACAGCAATGCGCCAGAGAGCAGTCACACGGTGATGTACTGTAGCTACGTTACACACGGCGTTGTCTGGTGTCCCCGCAGTGGTCTGGCTGTATTGATGACCACGGCGTCTCTCGGCTCGCCACGCCATGCAGTGAGACCGACACGCTTCCACGAGACATTTAACTGGCTGTGGGAAGTCTGCCTGGGGAGAAGGAGCGGCGCCGGCCGCCGGGGAGCTGGCGGCAGTCGGGGTTTTCCAGACATGATGGGCAGACACACCTCCTCACTGCCTCCTCAGCCCTGAGGCGGCCCAAACGATGGCCATCGGGCCATCAGCGGGACGTGAGCGGTAACCGCTCCGTGCAGACTGCACAAACTCTGCAAACACTTTTATAAGAGGTAGAAACGGCCGCAGTTCCATGCATGGCGCAAACAAGGCCGAGATAAATTATCATTTATATTCATAGTCAACAATAATAGCAACATAAATAATGGTAAAAAATAATGAGGAGAATAATATATAATATAATATAATATAATCGAATATAATATAATATAATACAATATAATATAATATAATATAATATAATATAATATAATATAATATAATATAATATAATATAATATAATATAATATAATATAATATAATATAATATAATATCATATCATATCATATAATATAATATAATATAATATAATATAATATAATATAATATAATATAATATAATATAATATAATATAATATAATATAATATAATATAATATAATATAATATAATATAATATAATATAATATAATATAATATAATATAATATAATATAATATAATGTAATATAATATAATATAATATGATATAACATAGTATAATATAATATAATATAATATAATATAATGTAATATAATATAATACAATATAATATAATGTAATATAATATAATATAATGTAACATAATATAATATAATATAATATAATATAATATAATATAATATAATATAATATAATACAATACAATATAATATAATATAATACAATATAATGTAATATAATATAATATAATATAATATAATATAATATAATATAATATAATGTAATATAATATAATATAATATAATATAATATAATATAATATAATATAATATAATACAATATAATATAATATAATATAATGTAATATAATGTAATATAATATAATATAATATAATATAATATAATATAATATAATATAATATAATATAATATAATATAATATAATATAATATAATATAATATAATATAATATAATATAATATAATATAATATAATATAATATAATATAATATAATACAATATAATATAATATAATATAATATAATATAATATAATATAATATAATATAATATAATATAATATAATATAATATAATGTAATATAATATAATATAATATAATATGATATAATATAATATAATATAATATAATACAATACAATATAATATAATATAATATAATATAATGTAATATAATATAATATGATATATAATAACTGATAGCACACTGTTGCCTTAAGCTAGCATGTTTTTCGACAGCTTATTTATAATTATTAGAACGTAAGCAAACATATTCATTGTTCATTTGCGCTGGAGTCTTACTCAGCCCATTGAATTGCTTCATACAACAGGATTATAAAATATACGGACATCTTATCTGATGCTATATGCATGTTGTGGGATTGTATCAAGGCTTCTCAATTGTATTGTCCCTGAATGCTTTCGAGCAAAAAATATTTCCCGCGTTTACGGCCGTAGATTCATAGATCTACCTACATCTATGGAACTTGCCATCAGCAAATGGCAGCGCATCAGCAATGCACACCATGACGTCCCCCACGTGTCAGCCAGTGTATGGCCTGCACACCATGACGTCCCCCACGTGTCAGCCAGTGTATGGCCTGCACACCATGACGTCCCCCACGTGTCAGCCAGTGTATGACCTGCACACCATGACGTCCCCCACGTGTCAGCCAGTGTATGACCTGCACACCATGACGTCCCCCACGTGTCAGCCAGTGTATGGCCTGCACACCATGACGTCCCCCACGTGTCAGCCAGTGTATGACCTGCACACCATGACGTCCCCCACGTGTCAGCCAGTGTATGACCAGCACACCATGACGTCCCCCACGTGTCAGCCAGTGTATGGCCTGCACACCATGACGTCCCCCACGTGTCAGCCAGTGTATGACCTGCACACCATGACGTCCCCCACGTGTCAGCCAGTGTATGACCTGCACACCATGACGTCCCCCACGTGTCAGCCAGTGTATGACCTGCACACCATGACGTCCCCCACGTGTCAGCCAGTGTATGGCCTGCACCTCTTTTGTCCGGCGTGGCAGTGAACACTACCGCATCATCACCATCAAGATGTTCTGCCTGGCACCGCAGCGCCACCACCACCGCCGACACGACACAACACGGCGGCTGGCCGACCTTAGATAAAAACCCGGCCCGCAGAAAAACCGGGGCTGCACCGGTCGTACGAACGGCTGTCGGCTGCCGTCTGGTGGAGAAGCTGCTGGATAATCGGCGATAGCCGGTAGTCGGTGGCCAGTGTGGACGGACACGACAGATAGGCGAACGACAAAGCTGCACCCACGAACATAGGATCGATCAGTTGATGCTGGGAAACCAGGCTGGGCTAACTGAACTGCCTGGTCGGTAGATCAGAGTGATCAGACCGCTCGAGACGATGACGTCAGAGTGATCAGACCGCCCGAGACGATGACGCTCGATGCAGCCTCTAACGGTCACCAAACCATTAGCTGAAGTCGCCATCCATCGTCTGCTGAGGCGGCTATCGGGGCGTTTCCAATCAGCCACAGCGACAGAGCCCCAGAGAGCTATGAGCACGTGCTAATACCGGTGCAGGTAGTTCCTGATCAGGACACGCGTTCTAGTCAGAAAAGCCCCAGGTGGCCTGCATTTAACATTGCGGCTGGTTCTCTGCGCCGAGTGGCAGCTAACGGCAGTTGCTGCAGAGAACAGTGAAGGGAGGCATGGCCTGCAGCCGGCGCGCACGCGATATATGGCGCCTGGGCGGGCCGACTGGGCTCGACTGACCTCCAGAAGTGGGGCTGGAAGTTGTGGCAGCTGTCCGCTCCAGGCCGGTCCATACGACCGAGCCGCTGCTCCGCGCCCGGTCCTCTCCGCGTCAGGCGACTCATGGCTGAAACACGGCAGATACACGACACTGAAACGTGCGGCACTGAAACGTGCGGCACTGAAACGTGCGGCACTGAAACGTGCGGCACTGAGACGTGAGGCACTGAAACGTGCGGCACTGAAACACACGGCAGAGATACGGTATTGAAACATACGGCACTGACACACACGGCAGAAATACGGTATTGAAACATACGGCAGAGATACGGTATTGAAACATACGGCACTGATACACACGGCAGAGATACGGTATTGAAACATACGGCAGAGATACGGTATTGAAACATACGGCACTGACACACACGGCAGATGCGGTATTGAAACATACGGCAGAGATACGGTATTGAAACATACGGCACTGACACACACGGCAGAGATACAGTATTGAAACATACGGCAGAGATACGGTATTGAAACATACGGCACTGACACACACGGCAGAGATACGGTATTGAAACATACGGCAGAGATACGGTATTGAAACATACGGCAGAGATACGGTATTGAAGCATACGGCAGAGATACAGTATTGAAACACACGGCAGAGATACGGTATTTAAACATACGGCAGAGATACAGTATTGAAACACACGGCAGAGATACGGTATTGAAATATACGGCAGAGATACGGTATTGAAACACACGGCAGAGATACAGTATTGAAACACACGGCAGAGATACGGTATTGAAACATACGGCAGAGATACAGTATTGAAACACACGGCAGAGATACGGTATTGAAACATACGGCAGAGATACGGTATTGAAACACACGACAGAGATACAGTATTGAAACACACGGCAGAGATACGGTATTGAAACATACGGCAGAGATACGGTATTGAAACATACGGCAGAGATACGGTATTGAAACATACGGCAGAGATACGGTATTGAAACATACGGCAGAGATACGGTATTGAAACATACGGCAGAGATACGGTATTGAAACATACGGCAGAGATACGGTATTGAAACATACGGCAGAGATACGGTATTGAAACATACGGCAGAGATACGGTATTGAAACATACGGCAGAGATACGGTATTGAAACATACGGCAGAGATACGGTATTGAAACATACGGCAGAGATACGGTATTGAAACATACGGCAGAGATACGGTATTGAAACATACGGCAGAGATACGGTATTGAAACATACGGCAGAGATACGGTATTGAAACATACGGCAGATATACGGTATTGAAACATACGGCAGATATACGGTATTGAAACATACGGCAGAGATACGGTATTGAAACATACGGCAGAGATACGGTATTGAAACATACGGCAGAGATACGGTATTGAAACATACGGCAGAGATACGGTATTGAAACATACGGCAGAGATACGGTATTGAGACATACGGCACTGATATGCGTGACAGTGAGGCAGACAACTGAAAGTAGACACACAATACTAAACACACGCGGCACTGACACACATAAGATTACACGACCCGTACCGAAACACATTGCAAGCCGAAAGTACATACACATAACATCAAACGTCTGCCTTTGAGCAGCCTCTGCATATCAGCCTATGAGCGGGGTGAGGTTCCGCCTATTAGTAAAGTAACCTTGGTGCCGCCCTCACCGGTACCGCGCCACCGCCGGCTGCGGAGATAGGATGCAGGCAGGAGGTGGAGACTGCCTGACTGGCTGACTGGGTCGTCAGGGACGGACTGCTCCTGACTGGGTCGACAGGGACGGACTGCTCCCCCAGCTGACTGGCTGACTGGGTCAGGGACGGACTCCTCCCCCAGCTGACTGGCTGACTGGGTCGACAGGGACGGACTGCTCCCCCAGCTGACTGGCTGACTGGGTTAGGGACGGACTGCTCCCCCAGCTGACTGCCTGACTGGGTCAGGGACGGACTGCTCCCCCAGCTGACTGGCTGACTGGGTTAGGGACAGACTGCTCCCCCAGCTGACTGGCTGACTGGGTTAGGGACGGACTGCTCCCCCAGCTGACTGCCTCGACTGGGTCAGGGACGGACTGCTCCCCCAGCTGACTGGCTGACTGGGTTAGGGACGGACTGCTCCCCCAGGTGACTGGCTGACTGGGTCAGGGACGGACTCCTCCCCCAGCTGACTGGCTGACTGGGTCGACAGGGACGGACTGCTCCCCCAGCTGACTGGCTGACTGGGTTAGGGACGGACTGCTCCACCAGCTGACTGGCTGACTGGGTTAGGGACGGACTGCTCCACCAGCTGACTGGCTGACTGGGTTAGGGTCGGACTGCTCCCCCAGCTGACTGCCTGACTGGGTCAGGGACGGACTGCTCTCCCAGCTGACTGGCTGACTGGGTTAGGGACGGACTGCTCCCCCAGCTGACTGGCTGACTGGGTCGACAGGGACGGACTGCTCCCCCAGCTGACTGGCTGACTGGGTTAGGGACGGACTGCTCCCCCAGCTGACTGCCTGACTGGGTCAGGGACTCAGGGACGGACTGCTCCTGACTGGGTCGTCAGGGACGGACTGCTCCCCCAGCTGACTGGCTGACTGGGTTAGGGACGGACTGCTCCCCAGCCAGTCTGCAGGGGTGACCAGGACCCGAGATGTGATGGGGCGCAGCTGCAGCGAGCTGCCTTTAGCTGCCTCTTCAGAACGGATCGGTTACCTTCTGGAGAGGAATCCACCACAACTCGTGAAAGGTCCGTAACTCCGTCCGTATACTCCGTAACTCCGTCCGTATACTCCGTAACTCCGTCCGTATACTCCGTAACTCCGTCCGTATACTCCGTAACTCCGCCCGTATACTCCGTAACTCCGTCCGTATACTCCGTAACTCCGCCCGTATACTCCGTAACTCAGTCCGTATACTCCGTAACTCCGCCCGTATACTCCGTAACTCAGTCAGTATACTCCGTAACTCCGCCCGTATACTCCGTAACTCCGCCCGTATACTCCGTAACTCCGTCCGTATACTCCGTAACTCCGTCCGTATACTCCGTAACTCAGTCAGTATACTCCGTAACTCCGCCCGTATACTCCGTAACTCAGTCCGTATACTCCGTAACTCCGCCCGTATACTCCGTAACTCAGTCAGTATACTCCGTAACTCCGCCCGTATACTCCGTAACTCCGCCCGTATACTCCGTAACTCCGTCCGTATACTCCGTAACTCCGTCCGTATACTCCGTAACTCCGTCAGTATACTCCGTAACTCCGTCCGTATACTCCGTAACTCAGTCAGTATACTCCGTAGCTCCGTCCGTATACTCCGTAACTCCGTCAGTATACTCCGTAACTCCGTCCGTATACTCCGTAACTCCGTCAGTATACTCCGTAACTCCGTCCGTATACTCCGTAACTCCGTCAGTATACTCCGTAACTCCGTCCGTATACTCCGTAACTCCGTCCGTATACTCCGTAACTCCGTCCGTATACTCCGTAACTCCGCCCGTATACTCCGTAACTCCGTCCGTAACTCCGTAACTCCGTCCGTATACTCCGTAACTCCGTCAGTATACTCCGTAACTCCGTCCGTATACTCCGTAACTCCGCCCGTATACTCCGTAACTCCGTCCGTGTACTCCGTAACTCCGTCCGTATACTCCGTAACTCCGTCAGTATACTCCGTAACTCCGTCAGTATACTCCGTAACTCCGTCCGTATACTCCGTAACTCCGTCCGTATACTCCGTAACTCCGTCAGTATACTCCGTAACTCCGTCAGTATACTCCGTAACTCCGTCAGTATACTCCGTAACTCCGTCAGTATACTCCGTAACTCCGCCCGTATACTCCGTAACTCCGTCAGTATACTCCGTAACTCCGTCCGTATACTCCGTAACTCCGTCCGTATACTCCGTAACTCCGTCCGTATACTCCGTAACTCCGTCCGTATACTCCGTAACTCCGTCCGTATACTCCGTAACTCAGTCCGTATACTCCGTAACTCAGTCAGTATACTCCGTAACTCCGCCCGTATACTCCATAACTCCGCCCGTATACTCCGTAACTCCGTCCGTATACTCCGTAACTCCGTCCGTATACTCCGTAACTAAGTCCGTATACTCCGTAACTCCGCCCGTATACTCCGTAACTCAGTCAGTATACTCCGTAACTCAGTCAGTATACTCCGTAACTCCGTCCGTATACTCCGTAACTCCGCCCGTATACTCCGTAACTCCGCCCGTATACTCCGTAACTCCGTCCGTATACTCCGTAACTCCGTCCGTATACTCCGTAACTCCGTCCGTATACTCCGTAACTCCGTCCGTATACTCCGTAAATCCGTCCGTATACTCCGTAAATCCGTCCGTATACTCCGTGAGCGTTCATGGAACACGACTGAACATTTTCTGAAGCCAATCAGATATTTTGACGCGATGATTTTATCACCTGTGGATGATCCCCTGTTAAAAAGACGGTTGGGGAGCCGACTATGCTAATCCTATCCCAGCACCGTCTACAATTCCTGTACCAGCAGTAAAAAGTTATTCGCTGTCCACTATACAATCACTTAGGAACCGAGTGTGAAAGCAATAAGCGCTAGGATAAGGATAGAAGATAAATAGGCAATACCGGTAAAACTGGAAATAGTTCCACAAATTCAAAAACAAGAACAGGGCTAAACTATCAGTATGGCAGCGGAATCCGAACTTTAGTAATGTTCTACCAAGCGTGGAAATTAAATCTGTCATCACCACTTATAAATATAGACGAGGAGCCCAGGTTGAAGACGTAGACTCAGGGGCGGCGGAAGAGGGGGACAGGGAGAGGGGGGGTCAGACAGTGGGGGGGGGGGGCATTTTTCACTATGTCAAAAAATGCCCCCCCCCCACTATGTCTGCCCCTCAAGGCAGGGGGCAGACATAGTTACATTGTGGAGCAGACATAGTGGGGGAGCCTCCCACCCAAGAAGTGGGGGGGGGGGGGCAAACATATTATTTTGCCCCCCTATACATTTGTCAGAGTGGCCCTCCAACAGGAAGTTAGTTCGATTTGTTTCCTTTTTGGCCGAAAAAATTACCGAGGGTCCCGAG
Source organism: Chirona hameri (assembly GCA_036785665.1). Taxonomy (NCBI): domain Eukaryota; kingdom Metazoa; phylum Arthropoda; class Thecostraca; order Balanomorpha; family Balanidae; genus Chirona; species Chirona hameri. The sequence goes on along the minus strand of JAXIVJ010001336.1, from coordinate 102,491 downwards.
ATGCCCCCAGCCAGCCTGAGGAGCCCTCTAAGGCCGACAGAAGGCCTTCAGTCGGCCTGAGGGGGCCTCGGTAGGCCTGAGGGGGCCCTTGGAAGGCCCGAGACTTCAACATGGGCCTCTCCGACGTTTTTGCGACCATTTAGAGGCAATGCAAAATATAGTGGCCTAAATCCGAGGAGATACCATTTCGCGCCATTTTTGGGGAGGGGCCCTTTGGCCGTAGGGGGGGGGGGGCTTTGGCCGAGGTGGCGCCCTGGGTTTCTTTGCCCCCATCCGAAAATACCTTCCGCCGCCACTGCGTAGACTTGATATCACATTTGATCTTTGGCCGGCTAGTGCCTCGGTTGCGATAAATCCCCGACTGACAACAGAACAGAGTTCGCCATGGGCTGGGCTGGCCCTATGGGCCATGGGCTGGGCCTGGGCTGGGCCTGGGCTGGGCCTGGGCTGGGCCTGGGCTGGGCCTGGGCTGGGCCTGGGCTGGGCCTGGGCTGGGCCTGGGCTGGGCCTGGGCTGGGCCTGGGCTGGGCCTGGGCTGGGCCTGGGCTGGGCCTGGGCTGGGCCTGGGCTGGGCCTGGGCTGGGCCTGGGCTGGGCCTGGGCTGGGCCTGGGCTGGGCCTGGGCTGGGCCTGGGCTGGGCCTGGGCTGGGCCTGGGCTGGGCCTGGGCTGGGCCTGGGCTGGGCCTGGGCTGGGCCTGGGCTGGGCCTGGGCTGGGCCTGGGCTGGGCCTGGGCTGGGCCTGGGCTGGGCCTGGGCTGGGCCTGGGCTGGGCCTGGGCTGGGCCTGGGCCTGGGCTGGGCCTGGGCTGGGCCTGGGCTGGGCCTGGGCTGGGCCTGGGCTGGGCCTGGGCTGGGCCTGGGCTGGGCCTGGGCTGGGCCTTGGCTGGGCCTTGGCTGGGCCTTGGCTGGGCCTTGGCTGGGCCTTGGCTGGGCCTGGGCTGGGCCTGGGCTGCGCCTGGGCTGCGCCTGGGCTGGGCCTGGGCTGGGCCTGGGCTGGGCCTGGGCTGGGCCTGGGCTGGGCCTGGGCTGGGCCTGGGCTGGGCCTGGGCTGGGCCTGGGCTGGGCCTGGGCTGGGCCTGGGCTGGGCCTGGGCTGGGCCTCAACTTTAAGGAAATCACTGGGCTCTGTATGGGCCTGGACCTGACAATTGTGAAGTAATGCGCGCGTCGCACAAGCTCAGGTCAGAGCTAAACAATATTTTACCAGCAGTTCACTTACACAGCAACACACTGTTTCTGTGGCTGTGGCTTTTTGTTTTTTGGTTAGCATAGTTGGTTCATTGTTCACATTTATAGTATACAAGTAAATATGTTAGGATGATTGCAATTTGTGTGAAAATAATGATATGCTTAATCTGAACGGGCCGGTCCGGGCCTGGGCCTCAATATTATGAATTTTACTGGGCCTGGTCCGGGCCTGGGCTTGGTGTTCATGGGCCTGGGCCGGGTTGGGCTGGGGGTTGATGGGCCCGTGGCGAACGCTGCAACAGAGGACACAGGCCGTTCAAACAGCTCCCTTCTGGGGAGAGCGCCCGTGTCCCCTGCTCACCTCGTGTCCCGGCGACACGCCGCCCATTGTCCCAGCTCTGCCGGGCAGGGGAACATTTCTTATGACCGGTAACGCGCGCCACCAACGCCACTGGGGCGCCGCAACTGCCGCAAGTCGACAATTCGCCGCCAGACAGCGGCTGCAGAAGGGCGATTGGTGTCCAGCCGCCGTCCGAGGCCGCTCTATCACACCTGCCTCTGACCCCGACTGGAGTCCAGCCGCCGTCCGAGGCCGCTCTATCACACCTGCATCTGACCCCGACTGGAGTCCAGCCGCCGTCCGAGGCCGCTCTATCACACCTGCATCTGACCCCAACTGGAATCCAGCCGCCGTCCGAGGCCGCTCTATCACACCTGCATCTGACCCCGACTGGAGTCCAGCCGCCGTCCGAGGCCGCTCTATCACACCTGCCTCTGACCCCGACTGGAGTCCAGCCGCCGTCCGAGGCCGCTCTATCACACCTGCCTCTGACTCCGACAACACAGGTAAACAAGGCGGCGCCAAACCCCGACAACACAGGTAAACAAGGCGGCGCCACACGCCCCACTTCCTCTACAACACAGATAAACAAGGCGGCGCCACACGTCCCACGTCCTCTCCCTTGCCTCTGACCCCGACAACACAGGTAAACAAGGCGGCGCCACACGTCCCACGTCCTCTACAACACAGATAAACAAGGCGGCGCCATACGTCCCACGTCCTCTACAACACAGATAAACAAGGCGGCGCCACACGTCCCACGTCCTCTCCCTTGCCTCTGACCCTGACAACACAGGTAAACAAGGCGGCGCCACACGTCCCACGTCCTCTACAACACAGATAAACAAGGCGGCGCCACACGTCCCACGTCCTCTACAACACAGATAAACAAGACGGCGCCACACGTCCCACGTCCTCTCCCTTGCCTCTGACCCCGACAACACAGGTAAACAAGGCGGCGCCACACGTCCCACGTCCTCTACAACACAGATAAACAAGGCGGCGCCACACGTCCCACGTCCTCTCCCCTGCCTCTGACGCCGACAACACAGGTAAACAAGGCGGTGCCACACGTCCCACGTCCTCTCCCCTGCCTCTGACGCCGACAACACAGATAAACAAGGCGGCGCCACACGTCCCACGTCCTCTCCCCTGCCTCTGACGCCGACAACACAGATAAACAAGGCGGCGCCACACGTCCCACGTCCTCTCCCCTGCCTCTGACCCCGCCAACACAGGTAAACAAGGCGGCGCCACACGTCCCACGTCCTCTCCCCTGCCTCTGCCCGAGCTCCGAGACCGGCCTAGCGTGTGAACGGGGGCGGTGGCAGGTGCTCTCACTGACCAATCACACTCCTCCGCGACCGCCACCAGCGGAAATGACGTCACCGCGGGAACAGGAACGCCGGAGAAGAAGACGAGTTACCTTGTAACCAGACGAGCTGAGGGCGGACTGATCACTTCTTGGAAAACATTGCACGTAGGGCAGGTAAGCAGGTTGCTAGCGCTGCAAATAGACGTGAAGCATTTGGTCGAAGATAACCACTTTAAGACAACAACAATTTTCACGAGTATGATGAAAAGCTATCTTATTACAACAATTTTAAACTGATTCATTCTTATATTTCAGATACCTACTTAGGTACATAAATTATTCAGTGCCGTTAGTATAGGTAACTAACGCCATGATCCTACCAAGACCCATAGATGTAGTTATTAAAAATAAATGCGAGAATACACAGTTAAAACACTGAGGAACATTGCAATTTCTTACATAGACTGGGTTTACCGATGCACGTGCAAATCGAGATAAAATCGTATCAATACTGATGCAACTAATTCCAGTAAAAATATTGTCTTACAGCTCCGTAGTGTCATTTTGAGACAACGATCCGCTATCAGGAGCTCCAAGAGACAGACAGCTGGGTACGGACTCGGGAGGGAGATCATGTCAAATGTATCCATAGTCGGGAGGGAGATCATGTCAAATGTCTCCATAGTCGGGAGGGAGATCATGTCAAATGTATCCATAGTCGGGAGGGAGATCATGTCAAATGTATCCATAGTCGGGAGGGAGATCATGTCAAATGTATCCATAGTCGGGAGGGAGATCATGTCAAATGTATCCATAGTCGGGAGGGAGATCATGTCAAATGTATCCATAGTCGGGAGGGAGATCATGTCAAATGTCTCCATAGTCGGGAGGGAGATCATGTCAAATGTATCCATAGTCGGGAGGGAGATCATGTCAAATGTATCCATAGTCGGGAGGGAGATCATGTCAAATGTATCCATAGTCGGGAGGGGGATCATGTCAAATGTATCCATAGTCGGGAGGGAGATCATGTCAAATGTATCCATAGTCGGGAGGGAGATCATGTCAAATGTATCCATAGTCGGGAGGGAGATCATGTCAAATGTCTCCATAGTCGGGAGGGAGATCATGTCAAATGTCTCCATAGTCGGGAGGGAGATCATGTCAAATGTCTCCATAGTCGGGAGGGAGATCATGTCAAATGTCTCCATAGTCGGGAGGGAGATCATGTAAAATGTCTCCATAGTCGGGAGGGAGATCATGTCAAATGTATCCATAGTCGGGAGGGAGATCATGTCAAATGTATCCATAGTCGGGAGGGAGATCATGTCAAATGCATCCATAGTCGGGAGGGAGATCATGTCAAATGTATCCATAGTCGGGAGGGAGATCATGTCAAATGTATCCATAGTCGGGAGGGAGATCATGTCAAATGTATCCATAGTCGGGAGGGAGATCATGTCAAATGTATCCATAGTCGGGAGGGAGATCATGTCAAATGTATCCATAGTCAGGAGGGAGATCATGTCAAATGTATCCATAGTCAGGAGGGAGATCATGTCAAATGTATCCATAGTCGGGAGGGAGATCATGTCAAATGTATCCATAGTCGGGAGGGAGATCATGTCAAATGCATCCATAGTCGGGAGGGAGATCATGTCAAATGTATCCATAGTCGGGAGGGAGATCATGTCAAATGTATCCATAGTCGGGAGGGAGATCATGTCAAATGTATCCATAGTCGGGAGGGAGATCATGTTAAATGCATCCATAGTCGGGAGGGAGATCATGTCAAATGTATCCATAGTCGGGAGGGAGATCATGTCAAATGCATCCATAGTCGGGAGGGAGATCATGTCAAATGTATCCATAGTCGGGAGGGAGATCATGTAAAATGCATCCATAGTCGGGAGGGAGATCATGTCAAATGTATCCATAGTCGGGAGGGAGATCATGTCAAATGTCTCCATAGTCGGGAGGGAGATCATGTCAAATGCATCCATAGTCGGGAGGGAGATCATGTCAAATGTATCCATAGTCGGGAGGGAGATCATGTCAAATGCATCCATAGTCGGGAGGGAGATCATGTCAAATGTATCCATAGTCGGGAGGGAGATCATGTCAAATGTATCCATAGTCAGGAGGGAGATCATGTCAAATGCATCCATAGTCGGGAGGGAGATTATGTCAAATGTCTCCATAGTCGGGAGGGAGATCATGTCAAATGCATCCATAGTCGGGAGGGAGATCATGTCAAATGTCTCCATAGTCGGGAGGGAGATCATGTCAAATGTATCGGCATAGCTCTCAGCCCGGATAGTCTCCTCGGGGTCCGGTGCCGCGGCGGCGTCAACCGAGCTGGAAAATCCACGGCAACAGGTCTGAGAGCTACGAACACTGCAGATTAACTCCCTTTTCAATGGACCTTTTTACGTATTATTGTGGTCTGAATTTTCGGTAAGCACCTAGCCGTGCTAAACACGTCATTCCAGTTACATTGTCCCTGCCACCTGTTGTTGATTCTCCAACACGGGCGACACAAGCGAATTGGCACGTTCTGCTGAGTGCTGACCATGCTAACAGCTGACTTGGCCTGGCATCATTTCAGTTTTGTTCAATGCCCGGACCTCCGACCAGCTCATTCCGGGAGAAATCTGGAGCCGGAAGTGAGCCAACATCTGTCAGACCCATTACTTATAGCTGATTCAGTAGCGGCGGCCATCCGGCGCGCGGAGCCAGGTTGTTAGTCTGACAAATGGCGGACGTCTCTCTCCGGACGCCGGTCCCACAGCCCCCCCCCCCCCCCCCCCGGTACAGGGGAGAGGGTACTCCGATGGTGATTACCTGGGCAGTCAGGCAAACGGCCCCTGCCCCGCGCGGCAACCGAGTGTGAGCAAAACACAGACCAGGGCTCTCCCCAGCTAAACACCTGTTTCGCCAACGTGGGGAAATTACCGTCAGGTAGGTGGCCGTTGCCAAAACGGAGGGCGGTTTCCCTTCGCACCTGAGCTCATCACTCAACCGGTGTGTTTTGGCACGCTACAGGTGTGCGTCTGCCCCAATTTTCGACGCATTGTTTCGTTCCCTTGCTGGTTTAATTAATTTTGCATTGTTTGGTGGATTGATCGGGACCTTTTTCGTATCAGCTGGCAGGTAGACCACATATGTCCACCAGAACGTTCCCTTCAACTCTAAAGCATCTCGCTGCATACCGGCCACGGCCACACTAGCCACGCAATTCTGTTTTTCTCACACATGCACCGCCTAGAATAGCATGCTAAGCCATGGAAATGCAACCGAAGGAGGAAAGCCGTAATGAGGAAAACATGCAGCAGTAGCCCCCGGAGGGTGGTCGGCGGCGGCGTCGGTCAGCCAGTGCAGTGGCCAGACCGCGCTGGCAGGGTGGCAGGGTAATTGCAAGGTATACGTCCGGGTGGTCAGGGGTGACCGTTTCCTGTTCATGTCCAGCTACATGAAGATAATGCATTGCACATTTCGTGTCGTCTGGACAGGTGCAGTAAATGGATCGATTAAGTTCACGCGTTACAATACAATGGTTATCGCGTTCTTAAAGGGAAATAATGACCTTTTGATTTTGTTAGCAACAATTTCTTAGGCTACTGTTATGGTTTTAAAATGATTTTATTTAAATTTAAGATTTTTTTAAAATAAATATTCCCAAATTCAAAGTTGTAAGTTTGGAAAACAAACAAAACAAAACAAGTACCTTGTGTACTTCATGAAGGTCATTGACAAATTCGTCCTTCCTACCATTGTTTACATCGAGTGCGGCATTTTTGGAGGCTCTGTGACGTTTCCGATCAAACTGATCCGTGAAGCAATCCGTGAAGCATCCGTGATGCATGACTGACTATCAGTATAAGTCATGAATAACAACAACATGCAAACTATACCAACTCGAATGAAATAAGGGCGGAATGATTTGAACCCCAGGCAAGCAAGTATTCGCAAAGCACTCGGCACTGCGCCACAATAGTAAAAGGCGAGGGAAATGCATATTGGATACAATATTATTACGTCACAAGTTTCTGAAGTGTCAACTACTATGAAATACAGTGATAAAATACCTTTAATAATGATTAACAAGAAAATTCAAACTTAAAAACAATATTTTGAATAAGTCTTTAATTAGCTTTCAACTCAAAATCAGATATATTTTGCAATGCTACAAAAGAATGGCACCAGTGACGTCATTAACGAAGCTTGCTACGGGACTTGGTATACTAATCAAGAACAACTCGCCACAAATGGTTAAGTGCGCCGAGAAGCATGACAATGACTTTGTAAACAAATCGCCGACGCTAAATAGGTCGCCGTCGATGTGCATCGATGAGCTTCCGATTTAATTGCCAGTTTTGTGTTATTGTTTGTTAGTTTTTGGGGGATTTTTTTTTATTTTTCATGATAATATAAAGCATGGTGTTATAACAGCCACAGACAAATTATACAAAACTCCTAATGTTGAAAACAAATGAATCGATTTCCAAAAATTGAGGGTCGCAACCACTAACTATGCCGCCGTTGATGTGCATCGATGAGCTTCCGATTGTATTGCCACTTTTTCCAATCGCTGTTAGTTTTAGAAGATCGCCGGGCATATAATCACAACAAGCAGAACGCACAATATATTTTCCACTCCATTGCGTAAAAAAGCAATACGGGAAAAGCCCGCAGTTTGATGAAGACCAAAAGTACTTGCAAGTACCGATAGTTAAGAGTGTGGAACGTTTATCAAGTTTAACTTGAAATATCTCGCGGAAGGAAAGTTTTCATGCAAAATGTGATGAATTTACAATATATTTTGGTCTCGTCTGGCGATTTCAAGTGCTAACTCCATTTTTGTGGAAAAAGGTCATTATTTTCATAGGCGTAGGAGCAGGGAGGGGGGACAGGGGGGGGGGCAGCCCCCCCCCAACATTTTGGATTTTAACATTATGCTTATGGGCGTTGCATGGAAATAATCGACTTCAGAATGCCTCCTGCCCCCCTAACTTGAACATAGTTCCTACGCCCCTGATTATTTCCCTTTAACCAAAACGATCAAGCCTAGACCTGCAACAGTCCTAAATGTACTTATTTAGAGGTTATATCATTCAAAATCAACCTATCCTGGATAAGATAATATGCAATTTATAACAAATCGGAAAAGGTACATGCCATTGTATTCTCATGCTATTTTTGATTTTGTTAATAACTTAGAACACTCAGCATCAATGTGATTGAAGTGCGGTAAAGCCATCGTTTTTCGACAACAGCCGCGTTGTTAAAAATGCGTAACTTAATTGAACCATAAAGTAGCTTAAGCTATAGCTAAAAACCTGCATGCATTTTGCATAGCCTTGGACAATATATAGCCCACTATATTGTTAAACTGTAAGAGCTGTATTGCTTAAAAACTATCATTACACATGATCGATGTCTTTTATAAATATTTAGTATGAAACAATATTTAATGTGTAAAAGATCTTGAAAATAACCTCCTTACTAGCGAAATCCCATATACTGCATAATGTTATTCGGTTGAATTGTTGACATCAAGCATTAACTAGCACCTTAACTCTGTCTAGAAGCGTTTAGAAAACGACAAAAGATGCAAAACCGGTTGGAATGAAGGTTCAACTGCAATAAGAGTGGAAGAGAGAACACCTGTTGACATTCTGGTCTGAGTAAGGTAAATACTGGTTTAGTGTTTGCAGTAGCTGCAATTTTGTCATCAAGGCTACCCACCACACGTCCACGTCTCACCGTCTCACACGTCCACGTCCACGTCACGTCCACGTCTGCACACGTCCACGTCCCAACCGTCTCAACGTTTTCCAAACAGATACAGGTGCATCATGCATGTTTGCTTGCATGTTCCCGTCTACAAAAAAAACACAGTTTACAACCTCAGGGACTGTTCGAGTCGCCAAAGTCACGAAATATACTGCCAAGAAGCGGCCCAGAGCTCCCTCTGCCAGGGAACTGCCCAGAGCTCCCTCTGCCAGGTTACTGCCCAGAGCTCCCTCTGCCAGGGAACGGCCCAGAGCTCCCTCTGCCAGGGAACTGCCCAGAGCTCCCTCTGCCAGGGAACTGCCCAGAGCTCCCTCTGCCAGGGAACGGTCCAGAGCTCCCTCTGCCAGGGAACTGCCCAGAGCTCCCTCTGCCAGGGAACTGCCCAGAGCTCCCTCTGCCAGGGAACGGTCCAGAGCTCCCTCTGCCAGGGAACGGCCCAGAGCTCCCTCTGCCAGGGAACGACCCAGAGCTCCCTCTGCCAGGGAACGGCCCAGAGCTCCCTCTGCCAGGGAACGGCCCAGAGCTCCCTCTGCCAGGGAACGGCCCAGAGGTCCCTCTGCCAGAGAACGGCCCAGAGCTCCCTCTGCCAGGGAACTGCCCAGAGCTCCCTCTGCCAAGGAACGGCCCAGAGCTCCCTCTGCCAGGGAACGGCCCAGAGCTCCCTCTGCCAGGGAACTGCCCAGAGCTCCCTCTGCCAGGGAACGGCCCAGAGCTCCCTCTGCCAGGGAACGGCCCAGAGCTCCCTCTGCCAGGGAACTGCCCAGAGCTCCCTCTGCCAGGGAACGACCCAGAGCTCCCTCTGCTAGGGAACGGCCCAGAGCTCCCTCTGCCAGGGAACTGCCCAGAGCTCCCTCTGCCAGGGAACGAACCAGAGCTCCCTCTGCCAGGGAACGGTCCAGAGCTCCCTCTGCCAGGGAACGACCCAGAGCTCCCTCTGCCAGGGAACGACCCAGAGCTCCCTCTGCCAGGGAACGGCCCAGATCTCCCTCTGCCAGGGAACGGTCCAGAGATCAACATTGCTCCATTGGACGCTTCCCGATAATGAAGTCTGTTGGTGAACAAAATCAGACCTCAATGAGACACGTGACCGACTAACATGGCCTCGTTAAAGGGAATGTGTCACCTTTCTGAAAGTGTCAAATATACGCTGGTTGTAGTCGAAAATATGAATTAAGTGCTGCTGAAAACGATGGTGCCATTTTTTTTATCTCGAAAAGTCACTTAACTTTATACAAATTAAGTTTATAAATTTGGGATGATGTCATTATTGAGCTATAGAGAAAACTTTACGCTGCCAAAATATGGCACAATCGTTTCAGACAATTCTGGCGACTTAAATACAAACATTGTGGAACTCTGTCTTAACCCGCCCAGAACACAATGACGAGTGCGAGGCATTGCGATAGCTCAATATTTTTTTTTTATAACAAAATCAATCCATAACTGAGACTTCAAACAACGCGAAAAACTTCAACTTGGACCGCAACCTATCGCGTTGGCCGTTGTTTACATCGTACTCGCCAAGGTTCGAGAAATACAGGTCGTCTGACTTCCAGTACCAGCAATCCTGAAGTGGCTGTCAGCCAATCAGCGGCGGGACTAGCCAAGACCCCGTTTTGCAAATTCGAAATTCAATTGCTTAAAAACGGATAAGTTTGGGGGAAAATTACCTGCATAATTTAGACATTTCAATAACGGCCAAAGATAATGGCTACCTCAGTTCAAAACCAATACAAAGGTCAAACATTCCCTGTAATGTGACAATTGTGCATTTGGCGCCTGGCGGGACTCCTGCGCAAGGAATTACCTCAAAACCGGCCCCAAGACCGGCCCAGGTACGGTCCACGCCCGGCCGTCCAACAGACATCGCATTGAGCGAGTAAAGCAGTACCACACGGCTGCAGTCAGTGCACGACACTGTGTGCACAGTGTGCTCACTGTGTGCACGGAGGGAGGGCGCGTCCGCTGACAGTAGCTCGCCACATCGCGTCTGTTTTCCTGCAGATGGCTCGGCGACCAAGGCCGGCCACCGACGCCATATTTACGGCTCTCGACGTGGAAATATAAAGTGCTCCCGGGGTGCTTCGAGGCTCCCCGGATCTCCCCGGAGCTCCCGGAGCTCCCCGGAAAACGGAGCCGAGCGGCACGCTACATTTGCATAACATTGCGTCAACACCGGGAGCCACCTCTCATGACTCATCCCCACATCTCACGGCAGGTGCATCCCACGCCAGACCCCCGCGGCGGGCCCATGGGGTGGGGTGGGGTGGGGGGGGGGGGGGGGGGGTGGCAGCGGCAGCAGGTGACCGGTCCAGAGCACTCCCGACCGTGTTGTGTGGACACTGAGTGTGACACCGTGGGCACTCCGACTGTGATACTGTGGATACTCCGACTCACGACTGTGACATTGTGGAGACTCCGCCTGTGACATTATGGACACTCAGACTGTGGCATTATGGACACTCCGACTGTGACATTATGGACACTCAGACTGTGGCATTATGGACACTCCGACTGTGACATTATGGACACTCCGACTGTGACATTATGGACACTCCGACTGTGGGATTATGGACACTCCGACTGTGATATTGTGGACACTCCGACTGTGGGATTATGGACACTCCGACTGTGACATTATGGACACTCAGACTGTGGCATTATGGACACTCCGACTGTGACATTATGGACACTCCGACTGTGACATTATGGACACTCAGACTGTGGCATTATGGACACTCCGACTGCGACATTATGGACACTCCGACTGTGACATTATGGACACTCAGACTGTGGCATTATGGACACTCCGACTGTGACATTATGGACACTCCGACTGTGTCATTATGGACACTCCGACTGTGACATTATGGACACTCCGACTGTGGGATTATGGACACTCCGACTGTGACATTATGGACACTCCGACTGTGACATTATGGACACTCCGACTGTGGGATTATGGACACTCCGACTGTGGCATTATGAACACTCCGACTGTGACATTATGGACACTCCGACTGTGACATTATGGACACTCCGACTGTGACATTATGGACACTCCGACTGTGGGATTATGGACACTCCGACTGTGACATTATGGACACTCCGACTGTGTCATTATGGACACTCCGACTGTGGGATTATGGACACTCCGACTGTGACATTATGGACACTCCGACTGTGACATTATGGACACTCCGACTGTGACATTATGGACACTCAGACTGTGGCATTATGAACACTCCGACTGTGACATTATGGACACTCCGACTGTGACATTATGGACACTCCGACTGTGGGATTATGGACACTCCGACTGTGACATTATTGACACTCCGACTGGGCTGTTACCACTGAGAAAGGATTCGGCGACTGGGGCTACCGGCAGACGTCGCTTTGTAGACGCTATAGTCGCATCAATCTCAACAATCTCCACTTGGCCAGATGTCTTCTCTAGCTCTGTTCGAAAATCAGGCACCGAAGGATACAGTCAGTTGCCTATATCAGCCAGGGACTGGCTCAAGCCTGTCGCTTCTGTGTGGTGCGCACATCACCTGCCCAGATGACATCACAGAAGACGGTGACGTCATATAATACGGTGACGTCACCACATTGGGACGCGCTGAGGTGAACGCCGTGACAGTACATGGTAAAGTCACGTCATAGAACTCGTTCTAAGCAGTCATGCACAGCGAGTCTGAGAATGAGCCCAACACGCCGAGGCTGTGAAATGGTCAGGTATTCTGGTCGGCGAGCCGAGTCTGTGAAATGGTCAGGTATTCTGGTCGGCGAGCCGAGTCTCTGAAATGGTCAGGTATTCTGGTCGGCGAGCCGAGTCTCTGAAATGGTCAGGTATTCTGGTCGGCGAGCCGAGTCTCTGAAATGGTCAGGTATTCTGGTCGGCGAGCCGAGTCTCTGAAATGGTCAGGTAATCTGGTCGGCGAGCCGAGTCTCTGAAATGGTCAGGTATTCTGGTCGGCGAGCCGAGTCTGTGAAATGGTCAGGTATTCTGGTCGGCGAGCCGAGTCTGTGAAATGGTCAGGTATTCTGGTCGGCGAGCCGAGTCTGTGAAATGGTCAGGTATTCTGGTCGGCGAGCCGAGTCTCTGAAATGGTCAGGTATTCTGGTCGGCGAGCCGAGTCTCTGAAATGGTCAGGTATTCTGGTCGGCGAGCCGAGTCTCTGAAATGGTCAGGTATTCTGGTCGGCGAGCCGAGTCTCTGAAATGGTCAGGTATTCTGGTCGGCGAGCCGAGTCTCTGAAATGGTCAGGTATTCTGGTCGGCGAGCCGAGTCTCTGAAAGGGTCAGGTATTCTGGTCGGCGAGCCGAGTCTCTGAAAGGGTCAGGTAATCTGGTCGGCGAGCCGAGTCTCTGAAAGGGTCAGGTATTCTGGTCGGCGAGCCGAGTCTCTGAAATGGTCAGGTATTCTGGTCGGCGAGCCGAGTCTCTGAAATGGTCAGGTATTCTGGTCGGCGAGCCGAGTCTCTGAAATGGTCAGGTATTCTGGTCGGCGAGCCGAGTCTCTGAAATGGTCAGGTATTCTGGTCGGCGAGCCGAGTCTGTGAAATGGTCAGGTATTCTGGTCGGCGAGCCGAGTCTCTGAAATGGTCAGGTATTCTGGTCGGCGAGCCGAGTCTGTGAAATGGTCAGGTATTCTGGTCGGCGAGCCGAGTCTCTGAAATGGTCAGGTATTCTGGTCGGCGAGCCGAGTCTCTGAAATGGTCAGGTATTCTGGTCGGCGAGCCGAGTCTCTGAAATGGTCAGGTATTCTGGTCGGCGAGCCGAGTCTCTGAAATGGTCAGGTATTCTGGTCGGCGAGCCGAGTCTCTGAAATGGTCAGGTATTCTGGTCGGCGAGCCGAGTCTCTGAAATGGTCAGGTATTCTGGTCGGCGAGCCGAGTCTCTGAAATGGTCAGGTATTCTGGTCGGCGAGCCGAGTCTCTGAAATGGTCAGGTATTCTGGTCGGCGAGCCGAGTCTCTGAAATGGTCAGGTATTCTGGTCGGCGAGCCGAGTCTCTGAAATGGTCAGGTATTCTGGTCGGCGAGCCGAGTCTCTGAAATGGTCAGGTATTCTGGTCGGCGAGCCGAGTCTCTGAAATGGTCAGGTATTCTGGTCGGCGAGCCGAGTCTCTGAAATGGTCAGGTATTCTGGTCGGCGAGCCGAGTCTCTGAAATGGTCAGGTAATCTGGTCGGCGAGCCGAGTCTCTGAAATGGTCAGGTATTCTGGTCGGCGAGCCGAGTCTCTGAAATGGTCAGGTAATCTGGTCGGCGAGCCGAGTCTCTGAAATGGTCAGGTAATCTGGTCGGCGAGCCGAGTCTCTGAAATGGTCAGGTATTCTGGTCGGCGAGCCGAGTCTCTGAAATGGTCAGGTATTCTGGTCGGCGAGCCGAGTCTCTGAAATGGTCAGGTAATCTGGTCGGCGAGCCGAGTCTCTGAAATGGTCAGGTATTCTGGTCGGCGAGCCGAGTCTCTGAAATGGTCAGGTATTCTGGTCGGCGAGCCGAGTCTCTGAAAGGGTCAGGTATTCTGGTCGGCGAGCCGAGTCTCTGAAATGGTCAGGTATTCTGGTCGGCGAGCCGAGTCTCTGAAATGGTCAGGTATTCTGGTCGGCGAGCCGAGTCTCTGAAATGGTCAGGTATTCTGGTCGGCGAGCCGAGTCTCTGAAATGGTCAGGTATTCTGGTCGGCGAGCCGAGTCTCTGAAATGGTCAGGTATTCTGGTCGGCGAGCCGAGTCTCTGAAAGGGTCAGGTATTCTGGTCGGCGAGCCGAGTCTCTGAAAGGGTCAGGTATTCTGGTCGGCGAGCCGAGTCTCTGAAATGGTCAGGTATTCTGGTCGGCGAGCCGAGTCTCTGAAATGGTCAGGTATTCTGGTCGGCGAGCCGAGTCTCTGAAATGGTCAGGTATTCTGGTCGGCGAGCCGAGTCTGTGAAATGGTCAGGTAATCTGGTCGGCGAGCCGAGTCTGTGAAATGGTCAGGTATTCTGGTCGGCGAGCCGAGTCTCTGAAAGGGTCAGGTATTCTGGTCGGCGAGCCGAGTCTCTGAAGGGTCAGGTATTCTGGTCGGCGAGCCGAGTCTCTGAAAGGGTCAGGTATTCTGGTCGGCGAGCCGAGTCTCTGAAATGGTCAGGTATTCTGGTCGGCGAGCCGAGTCTCTGAAATGGTCAGGTATTCTGGTCGGCGAGCCGAGTCTCTGAAATGGTCAGGTATTCTGGTCGGCGAGCCGAGTCTCTGAAAGGGTCAGGTATTCTGGTCGGCGAGCCGAGTCTCTGAAATGGTCAGGTATTCTGGTCGGCGAGCCGAGTCTCTGAAATGGTCAGGTATTCTGGTCGGCGAATTCCGGCGCAATGCAGCACATCGTTCGTGCCGGATGAGATATGTTAACCTACCACATGTCAGTTGTACGAACGCATTCTTAAAACGGTATTCATGACCTGATTCGGAATAATAACCAACGCCAAACCCAGCTACTTGTATTCCAGCTATCTGGTGGAGTTGGGTAACTCCTATCTTAGATCCCGATAGGCTCGTCAGAACATTGTTATACCAGTTTCTGCCACGAGCTAAAGGTAGGGCTAAGGCGCTATGGGGGGAGGGGGTGCTATCCATGGGGGGAGGAGGCGCTAGGGCGCCCCCCCCCCCCCCCTGAGCCCGGGTCGTGCCCATGTCGCGCCATACAAACGCGCCCGTAGGGCGCTACTTTTTGTATGGCGCCCCCGCCCCCCCCCCCCTGACCGAAATTCTGAGCCCGCGCCTGGGGCCGGTCAGAACTCAGAAACGAAGGATTACTTGGAGTCTCGTATAAGGTGAATGCATGCCTCTACTGGCTGTCGTATAAGGTGCCTCTACTGGCTGACACACGAACATAATGCCAAGAAAACAAAATGGTGTAAGCATGCTGTGCCTTGGGAGATATGCACAGCAACATGCGGTTTGAGTGTTGTCTGTTTCATTCAAATTCAATCATGCACCTGTGTGCTGGTCCAGGGACGTTCAAGAAGCCGCTTTAAATAAAGTTCCTCGCCTGGACCTAGATCAAAACTACGACTTCATTAGCAGAAAAGTTACCTTCGCCGATACAATCAAATCAAAGGAGCGAAGTAATCAAATGATCAAAGAAGCGAGAGAACAAACAGGCCATTGTTTCACACTGAACCGTGACGCCGACTAATGAGACGAATCGGTGAGACGTCCAGAACCGGCACCTGCAGACTCTCTGTCAGTTGCAACTGTACACTGTACATTGCATAAACTGCACACTGCTTAAAATGCACATTGCAATTGCACACAGCTTAAACAGCACACTGCACCCTGACCAGCGAAGAAGACAAGTGAACACGCGGTAGGCTTACAGGATACGAGCAGATTTCCCTCCGCGCTGCGATGTTTCGCTTCGGTGTCACTCATGACTGAACTTAGCAAAAGTAGCAGCAATGCTATCCTTCCTATACTTGGCAATGCAGAGACCGACGACCGGTCAGCCAGTTATTATGGTACCTACCTCGTGGAAGAACACTGTCCTCGTTCGGTCTGAGCCAGTCCACCACAGAAGGCACTGATCGAACTCGCTCACACACTGCACGGAAGCACGTTCTCACATATTGGTCGCTTGCTCGTTATATCTCACTATGCACAGTATGATGCAACGACTGCCCGAGGTCACACGGATCTCCACCACCTGCGCCAGACGCCGTGCGACACTCCGACACACACCGCCGCCGAGCCTGACACGCGACACGCGACACGGCGACACACGACACCTTCCGACACCTCTCCTATCCAATCCTCCCAGCGGCAGCGGCGCCAGTCGACTGACGCTGTCCGTCTCTCGGGCGGCCGGGGTAGGTGGCAGCACCTCCGAGTCGTCGCTCTCGGACGGAAAGCGTGGGAGGTAGGGCGGCGCGGCGGGGACGCGGCGCCGACGCACCGTCGCACGGGAGTCGGCGCCGGCGAGTCATTAGGGAACCTCGGACTAGCCGCCGCCGCCGCCGCCGCCGGAGCTGCGACCGGAGCTGCTAAAAGCTGCGGCGAGCGAGGCGGGTCGGGTGGCAGTGCGGCGTCATCACTCATCGAGCAGCGGTCGGAGGAGGCGGGCGGGACAGTGCTGGAGCTGAATCAGCATATCATCACACAGTAGGCCCTACTGTGATGATATGCTGCTGACCTCAGCATTCAACAGTGGCCGCTATCAGTGGCAGGCAGACGGCCAAAAGAGGCGACAGAGTGCAGCAGGTCTATCAATGACGAGTCGATACCATGCCATCTATGTCCACATGTCGTTTCTCGTTTTACCTTGCAGTAGCCTCAGCAGGTGTCAGAACCGAACCGACACTTTTCCGGCTCTTGTGGTCATGCCATGTCGGCGCATTCACAAACACGCAGCTTACAACAGCACCGTACCCTGCACGGCACAGTCCTGGCACAGTCAATGCACAGTCCTGCAATCGGCGTACCAGTGGAGCTGAGCTGGAAGACCAGGCGCGGATCCAGGATTTCGGTCAGGGGGGGAGGGGTCCGGGCCTGGAGACCGCCAGCTACCGGCGGCCGCTGCAGCTGGTGACCACAGGTCAGTGACTGGCCGTCCATCACGGTAATCACTTCGCCAGATGGTGGGCCGGCCGGCCGACCCGGCCCTGACTGCTCTCCGCCCGCCCGCTCCCCCGACCGATCAATGGACGTACACATCAGTCATCGGCCGGCTCAGCCACCGCAGCCTGTCTCATAGCCATCTATGGCGCGATGGGGGCATTTATTAGCCGGGATTTTGGCAGGTGAGGAAATCATACAGCGCATTATGCGCATATATGACATGGACATACAGCGAGTTGTAGAATTTCCTTGGTCCGGTTGTGACTTATCACAGGCTGTATTATTGTGATATTCCATGGGTTCTGTTGAAGAAAAGAGCTTAATTTATTTTTTTATTCTTCATAATTCTTCAAAATATTTGTTTACATTCACGGTAAATGAACGACAAGAAAAGCATATTGTAGCTAATCCATGTTCGGAAGCTTATAAAAGAAATATTGAAATTTGTACGGCAAGCAGAAATACGATTGTAATCTGAATTTATTAAAATATGTTTCTCACGGCATTTTAGACGTTTCGGTATGTTGTGTTGTGATAATTGCAGTGTGAGGAACATTGTCATGTATAAAAATAGCAATTCCTAAAACAATCTGCATGACATGTCTTAGATAGTAAAAATATGAGCAAATCATTAATAAAATATACCGTATAGAGAAAGCAAAATGTGCCATGGTAGCTTGGCTATTCTCAAATTTGTGCACACAGATGACGAATATTGTCAAGCTAACTTTTTACATTTAATTGTATTCCTTTCAGAACAGGGACTTGGCGTATTGCTTAATGTTGTACAGACAATAGCAATGAGGCAGTGTTTTCCATAAAATTAAATGGTCATCTTTAACACATATTTACACCAGAAAAAGCACGAAACGTGAAATCGGCGGTGCTGATCAAATGAGCCAAAACAAGCAGAAAACAAATTATTGGGATATGTCGTGCCGAGCTTATCGGAATAGCCTCTCCAAACAGTCCCTCCAAATAGTCCCTCCAAACAGTCCCTCCAAATAGTCCCTCCAAACAGGGGCGGTCGCAGCCCTGACTTTGGGGAGGGCAACTTGGCAAGGGGCCCACGGTTGGTCAGAAAGGGCCCTCGGTCGGTGCGAGGGGCGCTACGCTGATTTGAAAGGGTATTTTTACACCTGAGGCTTGATTTTTCAACTTCTTTAGGGCTTTTAAACCCTATGGCTTATGCCAGTCTGAAGGCGGCTTTCAGACGGTCGGAGAGGGTATTTTCAGGCAGTGGGCATTCCAAGACAGATCGGATCGGTAGGGCCAACACACACTGCATTGCAGGTTTCGACGAAAATCCGTTTGCATGGGTATCTGAGGCGGTGAATCACGTTGTGGCAAGTTTCAGCTCACTTGATGGAAGAGTTACTGAGTTATCGCCACCGGCATTTCCGTGAGGTCAGGATGCAAGTTTTTTTCCGTCTGAGCCAATAACACTGCCACCGATTAACCTTCGCCCTGGTGTGGGCCATTTTGACTATCCCTGAGGTTTTTCGGGAATAACGGGAAAACGGCGGCGTACAGCGCCACTAAAATTGGCATAGCTCTTCGGGCACCAATTACTACATTGTGTATTTTTTTACCTCGGGTCACCTCAGGTTAGGTCCCCAGGTCACGTCAAGTGATCGTACCTCCAAAAATGGTTGTGGTTGTGCCAAAGCCACGGGGGTTGATCGAACGATTTGAAACACACAGCAGTTAATCAGAGCATAGGTATCGACAATTCGTTTATCTTACTTTTTTTGTATATCGGTGACCTAAGGTCAGGTCAATTTCGTGACCTCCAGAGCCTCCCGTAAGTAAGTAACTGGGTGGGAAAATGCCCAAACAGTGCTCCAAAATGTCCACCTAGTGGCGAAAATTTGCCAGTGACCAAAAAGCAACAAAAGAACCATTCTGGCATCGGTAGTCAATTTGTCCTGTTTGGAAGCATTTGGATGCACATGGAAAGACAATAATCACGCTCGGTTTACAAACAAATTTATTTTAGCGTTGTTGTTGGCGACGTTGGCCATTAGGCCCAGGGCCTCCTGCAAGAGATTTTCAGTGGAGTGGGGGGGAGGGGGGGGGGGGAGCACGCAGATTTTTCGATGATGGGCAGCTATCTCCCAAATCGTGTTGCATTTGCGATTTGTATTATTGTACAATATGTTTCAACAACAGGACAATAATTGTATGTAACATGATGTATTGTAATCATTTTATCTGATTCTAGGTCATATCATCTAGGATTGGATCATCATATTTGGAAAAATATTGATATTAATACATATGACGTCATAATAAACTAAAACGAGTTGTGACGTCATACCGGCAAAAGCCTATCCTTGAATCAGAATATGTAAGCAACACTAACAACCTCATTCGCTGGGTCGCGACTCGCGAGTATATTGGTCGCGATTGAAGATGTGTGAATGATTACACTATGGCCTTGTATCAGTAGAGTTGGAGTGGTGTTGCGTGAACACATACCCATAATGTTCATGTGCATAAATAAATGTGATATACCTACCCACAAATGTGTTTATGTGTGTTTATCGGTATGTGGTGGATCATGTAAATAAATATTGCAGCTACCGGTACTAGCCACCCATCAAAAGGTGTGCCTTTTCAAGACGAGTGTGGACATTATTTTCAATTGGAAATCCAATGAAAATTGACAAAGTTATAGCCAATAATATTTCGAGCTAAGTGGCACTTCAACGTAAACAATAAACAAACTTTGCAAATTGAATCAATATATTGCATGAACACCGACCAGCCACCAATCAACAAATGCGTCTTATCACTAAGCATCTATTGTTTTTTTTCAATTGGAAATCGGTTCATAATTGACAGAGGTAATTACTTAAAACTGTAACCACAGGCAGAATGTATCCCAAATGTATCGCAGTTACAGCCTACAGGTGCATGTGATTCTATTGCGGAGAATATTGCAGCTACCGATACGAGTCATCCTTCAAAAGGTTTTCTTTTCAAGACGAGTGTCGGTATTATTTTCAATTGGAAATCCAATGCAAATTGACAAAGTTATGGCCAATAATATTTATAGCTCATGAACACATGATGCGTTTCGGTGGCGGCCGGTCCAAATAGCGAAAACGTTGTTCTATTACTCTGGCAAAAACGAAGTGCGGTAGGAATACTAATGACGTATGCGAAACGTTACAAGATTTGTCGCTTTAAAATATGACCAAATATACCCAACGGTTTTGCGTTAAAACTCAGCAACTAGGTCGTTTTGTAAAGGAAAATTTCAAATTTGGAGATTTATCAGTACTCCCGACAATCTGGCTATCTCAATTAAAAACTAATGTTAAAGGTGTACTATTCCCTTTAAAGGCACCTTCACCTTCACCTTCGGAAGTTCACCTTCGGAAAATTTTCAGAACACGATTTTATTATATTTTTTTAATACAGTTTATTTTTGTATTTTCAAAAATAGTCCTACATCGCGCCAAATCAGGACAGAAGGTCGTAAATTATTAATCTTATGGTGTGTGTTATTGGTCTGCTCATGCTCCATGCAGTGCTGGCTCTTTCAGACGGTACGGTATATCATATATGCGCCGCATTCCTTCATTCGAAAAGAACATTCGAAAGATAATCGAATTTGCTGTTACTACAGTTCCATCAGAATTTACATCAGAGGCCTATTTCACAAAGAAGTTAGTAATTACACATGTTTGCGATTACAAACGCAAGAAATATTGCAAACCTCACAAAAAGCTATTTCACAAACATTCGCCGCCTCTGAATTACCGATTGTAAAGAAAATTGTAAACACAAATGTTAGTACTTGAAATCAAGAACGTTTGTATTAAACTTGATGCTAATGACAAATAATTTGACTGTTAACAAATTAATTTAACAAATATTTACATTGTGGTTTATTTTTTTGTTCAATATAAAATTAGTTATAGGGAGAATAATTTTTTAATTAACATTTCATCGGAATGCAAACTCTGATCGTAAAAATACATCTTGGTAAGCAGTTAGAGTAAAAAGAATTTGACCATTCACCAGGTGGCGGAGCATAACCAACAGAACTACTCTTAAAAGAAAGATCGTTGAATTTCCCGACCATTTGTTCACCTAACCTAGCCGATTTCCTACGTCGTAAAGGGTGAAGGTTCACTGCACATTGCACAAGACATCGTTTGCCGCTGCAATTATATCGCCATGCGGGTTCTCCGCGCGGAGGCGCCCCTCACAGCGCAATCGGTAAGGTGCACTGGGACTTCAAAGCTGGAGATCCCTGTTCGAATCTCTCGGGAAATAACTTTTTTTGGGCAGCTATACCTATGCATAACTAAACCATTACCCTAACAACCTCGGCAACGTAACAACCTCCCAAGAAAATAACCTCAACAGTCAAACAATGTCAACTGTCAATGCAGTTTCTGAAATTCAGAACCCCTGACCCACTGGAATTACAAGTTTGTAATTGCAAACATTTCCCCACTTCCGTCAACCTTTGAGAAATAGAACATGTGCAATTGCAAACATTTTTACAAACAATATCTTTGAAAAGTAGTTTGTAAATAGTAAATTGAGATTTACTGCCCTGGGGTTTTGTGAAATCCAAACTACAAACATGTGTAAAAATTATTTGTAATTACAAAGAAATTCTTTGTAATTACAAACTTCTTTGCTTTGTGAAATAGGCTTCTGGTCAGGATATCCCATTAAGTTTGAAACAATCTAAAAATCGCCGAATTGTTTTGAAGGAATAACTTTTGATAGACGCATTATAGAGTAAAAAATATTTCACCATTGCTTTTCTCATCGATACGCATCGAATGCTTATCATCGAGCATCGAAAATATATGACATAGGTAAAGCATACCTATTTAATAGCTAAAAAAGTGACTCATTTTGTTTTGGATGTCATAAGCGGGTTAGTTTTAAAGACACGACTTCATGTCCTTTACGCACATTCACCGTGCAAGTCGCTAGAATATATAGTAAGGTTTTTTGGTCCTCATCAGCTTCTATTTTTAATGAATTGTTTCTATTTTTCGGAACTTTATGTAACCAAAATTTTCAAATCTGAGATAGTTGATTGACAGGCAGGTCTGTGGTGATTTATTCGGCATCTCAAAATTTAATTGAAAGCACCCTTGCCAGGCCAGAGATGTCACTGGCGGATCCAAAACGGTCAAAAGTTGGTTTTGGGTGCAGATAACCAAAAGTTTTACAAATAACTCATCGGATTTCGCTAATGTGTACATTAAGGACTGAGTTAAAATAAACTTTCCCCCTTATACAAGGTGCTAACATTGTATTGCATATCAGTAACTGCGTAAGTTTCGATTGAATTTTAATCGTTTTGGGGCATGACCCCGATGCCCCTCAATGTCCCCGCCTCTAGCTATGGGCCTCGACTGGTCTTAACAGACCTCTCATATGCAAAATCAAATGCAAGAGCAAAAAAATATGTTTGCCTCCCCAATTACTTGATTGGGTGACAGCGGCTCCCCTATCTCCACTTCCACCGCCCCTGAGTTCGATCCATCACACCTAGCCACCTGAACCCAAAAGACCCAAAAACCCAAAACTATGAACTGCATGGATTTCCCCGGCTCTGGATCCCGTTAACTTACATGTGATACGGTGGGTCTATTTTGTCTCCCCTCTTAACTTCGCAGTATTTCGTTGACTAGGTATTGACAGTATCGTTACCAAACTTTCAGTACCCCTCTCAGACCAACCGAGGGCCCTCTCGGGCCGCCGGAGGGCTCTCTCGGACCGCCGTAGAGCCCTCTGCAGCCCGAAAGAGGACCTACGGATTGGCATAGGGCCCTGTTAGGTCCGACAGAAGCCTTCTCAGACCGACCCGAGGGCCCTCTTAAACGGACCAAGGGACCTCTCAGACCGACATAAGGCGCTCTCAGATTTGGAAAATACCGTCTCGGAACAGTCGCAGGCTCTCAGACTAGCTGAGGCCCTCCTTGACTGGCCCAGGGCCTCTCAAACCGGTGTCCGGACACATTGGCGAATGTTATTTTGCCGAATGTCATTTCGGCGAATGCATATTGTCGAAGGACACTTTGACGACATGTCTTTTTGTCGAAATGTAAATATGCCGAAAGCAAGATGGCTAATGCCTTTTTGTCGAAATGCCTTTTTGCCGACGTGTCATTTTGTCGAAATGTCTTTTTGCCGAAATGTGAAAAAATCGAAATGCTTTGTGCCGAATGACATTTTGCCGACATGTGAAAAAATCGAAATGTTTTTTTTACCGAAATGTGATTTTGCCGACATGTGAAAAAGTCGAAATGTCTTTTTGCCGAATGTCATTTTGCCGACATGTGAAAAAGACGAAATGTCATTTCGCCGAATGTTATTTTGTCGATGTGTGAAAAGGTCGAAATACCTTTTTACCGAAATGTCATTTTGTCGACATGTGAAAAGGTCGAAATGCCTTTTTTTGCCGAGCACATCCTGCTCGACTGCCCCTCCCTTGCTCCTGCGGTTTTGCACTATCCACCAGGTATTAGAGTTGATGGGGTGGTGGGGTCAGGGCCTGCGCAACAAGCTATGCTTAGCGTGGGTCCTGACCTCGGAAATCCATCCATTCAAAAACATTCGGACTAAATTTATTATAAATTTAAAAAATTAGGTAGGTGGATTTTCATGATCGAGATTCCCACAATATATTCATTCATTCGCTATCGATAACCTTCCCGAACGGAATGTTTCATCAACTTATGGTGAACAGTTGCAATGCAATTTCCCAAATCTGTAGCAACTGAGATTCGAACCCACGCATCCGAAGTGTAGTCAGCTCTGTGATTTGCCATTGAGCGTCCCTGCGCATGACCCATGTCACGTGACTCGCGCAATGTTCGGTGCAAGAACGTAATCTGAAATCAATATTTATAGAATGGCTCTATCAAGTGGCAGAGACCGTGACTCTAAGACTCTTGAGGTGCGTGCACTCCGCGGGCAACTGTCGCAACTACTATGAGCAGCGATAGCCGGCTCCGCTTTGGTTGCCGGTGGAGGATCGCTGTTGATGCTTATGATGATTGGAGCGTACGAACAATATTGACACATTACGACAATTGCTGCGCATGGCGCCAAAGGCATTCGGCAAAAATAAAATTCGGACATTTCACATGTCGATAAAATGACATTCGGCAAAAAGGCATTTCGACTTCTTCACATGTCGACAAAATGACATTTCGGCAAAAAAGCATTTCGACCTTTTCACACGTCGACAAAGTAACATTCGGCAAAATGACATTTCGGCTTTTTCACATGTCGACAAAATGACATTTCGGCCAAAAGACATTTCGATCTTTTCACATGTCGGCAAAATGACATTCGGCAAAAAGACATTTCGACTTTTTCACATGTCGGCAAAATCACATTTCGGCAAAAAAAATCGATCTTTTCACATGTCGGCAAAATGACATTCGGCAAAAAGACATTTCGACCTTTTCACATGTCGGCAAAATCACATTTCGACCTTTTGACATGTCGGCAAAAAGACATTTCGACAAAATGACATGTCGGCAAAAAGGCATTTCGACAAAAAGGCATCGCCATTTTGCTTTCGGCATATCCACATGTCGTCAAAAAGACATTTCGTCAAAGTGTTCTTCGACAATATGCATTCGCCAAAATGACATTCGGCAAAATAACACTCGCCAATGTGTCCTGTAACCCTCAAACCGGCCTATGCAACTATCAGGCTGCCTATAAAATGCCCTCTTATACAAGCCGAGAGCCTTCTTAGGTCGGTCGAGTTCTCTTGTGTCCCGTTTGGGACCTCTTTGACGGTTGACCAAGCTCTCAGGTAGGTCTGTGACATGCCTTCTCAGGCCGGCCAAAGACATATGACCGGTCACTGAGGGCATAGCCCGTAAGACCCAGGGCACCGTAAAAGCCAGACCGAGGCCTCTTTCTGACCAGTTGAAATACCTTATCAACTTCAAGACCCGCCGATGGCTTCCTTAGGCCTCTGACCGCCTGACCACAGGAAAGGCCACGGTGAACTGCTCTCAAAGGTGTAATGCATCTCGCACATAAGCAAAAGTGAAATTGTAACCACAGGACAAGGTCATGATCAGGTCACAAACGGTTACTATGTGCAAAATATATACGAAAGTCATGCCACATATGTTGTATGGGTTATTTTACACGTATAACTCTATTAGTAGCAGCCATTTTCACAACCTAACGTAGTATAAGGTCAACATTTGAAATTGATTAATCTAAATTAAAAAAAAAACATGTTTCTAAACCAGTTTTATCTCAGAAATACAACGGTGGCATTGATTTGTCTGTATCTGGTCGCTAAAAGCAAAAAAAAACGCAACTAAAAAAAATGACGTCATGTGTTACTTATACTTAGGGAGCCAAAAGTCAGTCAAAAACACAGATATTGCTTCGAAATTTGGTTTGGAAACCTTCCATATTTGTTTCTCGAATGTATATTCTGTTTTTGTTTTAT
Organism: Chirona hameri; assembly: GCA_036785665.1. Taxonomy (NCBI): domain Eukaryota; kingdom Metazoa; phylum Arthropoda; class Thecostraca; order Balanomorpha; family Balanidae; genus Chirona; species Chirona hameri. The sequence continues at coordinate 76,788 of JAXIVJ010001336.1, read as the reverse complement.
AAATATCTTTAAAAAATGATTTTGTGGTATTTGTGTAATTTGGAGGAGTCCCCAAATTGCACAAATTGCACAAATCCGAGATCGACATTTGAAAGAGAATGTAATTGGCTATCTTTTGACGTTTTTCATTTTCAATTTTCATATAAACTCCGTTTTCTACAGTTTTTCAAACATTTATCGTTTTTGCACCAAAATTGCATGACATGACGTCATTAAAACGTCATTATTTCCCAAAGTACTACATCAATGTCATTGATCTTTTTAGAAGACGTAGAATTGATGTAGCATAAGATACGGGAAGTTTTACGTCAATATCTATCATAACTTTCAAGTTATTGAGAAAATCCGGAAGGGCGGGGGGCAAATATCCCCCCAGCGTGGCGCGGGTTAACCCTATTATTGTCGGGATAAAAAAGACGCGAATCTGTCGCGGGGGGGGGGCTTATTCGCCCCCCTTCGTATCTCGGAAACCGCTGGACTGATTATCTCTGGAAAAGCGGCATTCGATTCCTTGGAGCATGAACTACATTCCTGTATTCAAAAATATCCAAAGTTTTGTCATGGGCGGCTACAGGTAGCAAAGAAATGGGGGAAAACATGCATTTTTAGATTCTTGCCCTGGGACGTTGTTTGAACGCAATTTTGTCATGTTATTGGATTTCGTCACCTAATTGCATGATCTAACATATTATCTTATTTAAAGTTTGGGAAAATTAACCCAATGGCGTCCTCAGGCAATTCCAAAGGGGGTATCTAAAGATGTCACTATAATATTTGTTGCCGCTTTGATTTCTGTTTTAGATGCATATAATTATATGTATATGTATAAGACCTTAAATTATGGTAGTTTTGTATTTGTGCAGTGGCGTGCTCAGGAGGGGAAAGGAAGGGGAAATGAGCTTTGTCTTTTGTTATCTTTATCTTTGCTTATTGATATATTGTGTTATGTAGTGTCACGCCATGGGTGCACAACTCCCCCTAATTGCATACCTGTGACCGTTTATGCCCCAAAATACAATTCTGATCCATGCAGATGATATTGAATGAAATTACCCACTGCAAAATAACGATAGGGGGCAGTACACACATTATGTGTGAACGGAGTTAAACACATGCCTCCAAAATCCGTCCCTGGAGTCGCCCTTGGGAAACCAAAAATGTCCAAAAAATACGAAACGTGTGCAAGGCATTGCTAAAACATGTTACCAAGTTTAAAGTTGATATCTTTTGCTATGTAGTTACACACCGTGGTTCCACAACTCCCCCTAATTTCATCCCTGGAGGCGCCCATTACATTTGGCCATGCCCTTGCGTCCCACCCCTGTAACCGCCTATGCCACAAAATACAATTGTGACCCATGCAGATGATATAACACGAGACAGTCCACCGCGAAATAACGTTTTGAGTTACTAAACACCATGTGTGTATACACTTGCCCCCCAAAACCCGTTCCTGGAGTCGCCTGTGGGAAACCCAAAAATAACTAAAAATCACTGAATGTATGCAAAGAATAACTAAGAAGGTTCACTGAGTTACAAATTCTTATCTTTCAAATTTCGATGAAATATCAGTAACCCAAAATGCCTCCCAAAATACGTCCCTGAAGGCGCCCATGCGCAATCTAAAAATTTGAAGAAAAAAATGTACATGTCTACAAATAGCAGTAAGGAAAGGTGTGAAAGTCGTAGGCTCGTATCTACAACGGTTAGAGAATGGGAACTGATTCCCTTTGAAAGCCGAGTCACGCTGAAAATCCAAACATGCCCCCCCTCCCTTAAAAAAAACACGTCTAGAGCCGCCCCTGGTGGAGATAATTTTTTTAATTTTCCAAAATGTGCCCAATGAATAGTAAGGAAAATTGAAAAAGTTTGATGGCCATATCTTTACTCGTTTTGGAACAGGAGCGGAAAACCTGGGGGGGGGGGGTCGTTTTAGCCACCCCAGACACTTTAGGGTTAAGTCTAAGCTGCGCATTATGGGCATTAACGCGGTTTCCGTCATGCACTAAACCACTGCATGATATTGACGCAACGTGTGGCCTATTCAACGAAAATGCCAGGCCTGCATCATCAAGCTCATAAAGAATCATGGCATTATACAAATGTGTTTCCATAAATTGGATAATTAGACCTAGATCATAAACCTTAGCCATACCAAATTTAAGGAGGGCGCTTTGAAATTGGTGCCCCCCTTGCAAATTCAATGGGGGACGGTGCCCCGGTGCCCACCCACCACCACCCCCCCCCCCCCACCCCCGTTCCGCCGCCTTTGAACAGTACGAAGTGTAAGGGAGATAACAGGCTACCTTCCGGAGTGAAGGGAGATAGCAGGCTACCTTCCGGAGTGAAGGGAGATAGCAGGCTACCTTCCGGAGTGAAGGGAGATAACAGGCTACCTTCCGGAGTGAAGGGAGATAACAGGCTACCTTCCGGAGTGAAGGGAGATAGCAGGCTACCTTCCGGAGTGAAGGGAGATAGCAGGCTACCTTCCGGAGTGAAGGGAGATAACAGGCTACCTTCCGGAGTGAAGGGAGATAGCAGGCTACCTTCCGGAGTGAAGGGAGATAACAGGCTACCTTCCGGAGTGAAGGGAGATAACAGGCTACCTTCCGGAGTGAAGGGAGATAACAGGCTACCTTCCGGAGTGAAGGGAGATAGCAGGCTACCTTCCGGAGTGAAGGGAGATAACAGGCTACCTTCCGGAGTGAAGGGAGATAACAGGCTACCTTCCGGAGTGAAGGGAGATAGCATCTCCCTTCACCTTCCGGAGTGAAGGGAGATAACAGGCTACCTTCCGGAGTGAAGGGAGATAGCAGGCTACCTTCCGGAGTGAAGGGAGATAGCAGGCTACCTTCCGGAGTGAAGGGAGATAACAGGCTACCTTCCGGAGTGAAGGGAGATAGCATCTCCCTTCACCTTCCGGAGTGAAGGGAGATAACAGGCTACCTTCCGGAGTGAAGGGAGATAGCAGGCTACCTTCCGGAGTGAAGGGAGATAGCAGGCTACCTTCCGGAGTGAAGGGAGATAACAGGCTACCTTCCGGAGTGAAGGGAGATAACAGGCTACCTTCCGGAGTGAAGGGAGATAACAGGCTACCTTCCGGAGTGAAGGGAGATAACAGGCTACCTTCCGGAGTGAAGGGAGATAACAGGCTACCTTCCGGAGTGAAGGGAGATAGCAGGCTACCTTCCGGAGTGAAGGGAGATAGCATCTCCCTTCACCTTCCGGAGTGAAGGGAGATAACAGGCTACCTTCCGGAGTGAAGGGAGATAGCATCTCCCTTCACCTTCCGGAGTGAAGGGAGATAACAGGCTACCTTCCGGAGTGAAGGGAGATAGCAGGCTACCTTCCGGAGTGAAGGGAGATAGCAGGCTACCTTCCGGAGTGAAGGGAGATAACAGGCTACCTTCCGGAGTGAAGGGAGATAACAGGCTACCTTCCGGAGTGAAGGGAGATAACAGGCTACCTTCCGGAGTGAAGGGAGATAGCAGGCTACCTTCCGGAGTGAAGGGAGATAGCAGGCTACCTTCCGGAGTGAAGGGAGATAACAGGCTACCTTCCGGAGTGAAGGGAGATAGCAGGCTACCTTCCGGAGTGAAGGGAGATAACAGGCTACCTTCCGGAGTGAAGGGAGATAGCAGGCTACCTTCCGGACCAGGCCTGAGATAACAGGCTACCTTCCGGAGTGAAGGGAGAAGCAGGCTACCTTCCGGAGTGAAGGGAGATAGCAGGCTACCTTCCGGAGTGAAGGGAGATAACAGGCTACCTTCCGAGGTGCCTTACCTTACCTTACTGGCTACCTTACGGAGTGCCTGGGCGTACTGCGTTCCAAGCTGAACACCTCCTGGTAACGATTACGCGCCGTTTCCGATTGGTGAGAAAACTTTTGAGCCAGTTCAAAGCTTGGGCCGAAATATTGTACGATTTATGGAGCTTGTATGCCAAAAGCTTGTGATTGACGCTCTGAAAGGACGCCGAATAGTCTGTATATATGACGTCTGTTTGATTGCCAGAAGCGAGCGGTTCCCCGCCGTTTTAGGAGAGTGGCCAGGTTGGTATCGCAGAAACGGTGTGGGACAAAGCCGTGCTGTTTTTCAGACAAAACCGGTCGCACGTGCGTTAACAAAGATTCATCTATACAGCGTTCCAGAATCTTGCCGCACAGCGTGAGGAGTGAGACGCTGCGGTAGTTTTCGGGTAGTTTCCTAGAGCCTTTCTTGAATATCAGAATTATATTCGCCTCAGCCCACCTGCTCGGAAAAAATGCACACTATCTACGGATTTCGCCAATAGAACGCTGAGAGGGTAGGCAGAGGATAGGCTGAGAGGGTAGGCTGAGAGGGTATGCCAGTTCGTTACGGCATTCCCAGATGACGCGAACGCTGATGAGATGACGTGATGACGTGACCCAGATGACGCGAACGCTGATGAGATGACGTGATGACGTAACCCAGATGACGCGAACGCTGATGAGATGACGTGATGACGTGACCCAGATGCCGCGAACACTGATGATGACGTCAGGGATGCAGGCTTTATGCACATTCAAGTCATCCGGGATTGCACGGATCCGACCTTCTGACACGGTAAATGTATCCAAAGTTGACTGCTTTCGGGTACTGACATCAGGATCCGTGAATTTGCCAGCGAGGTACAATTCAACAAGTTTGCTTTGTCTACATCGCCTGATACTCTCTGTCATCTGCAACTATCGATTACACTGCTAGCATATCGTTAGCGCCGGTCAACAGCAATTCGACAATTAAGCTCGTGCGCGCTGATAGCAGCAGTCGAACAGTACCGTCTGTCCCCCTATTAGCAACGCCTGATGGCCATTTTTCGACGAAGATATCAATTTGGAGCTACGAAACTTGTACATAATAAAGTTCACAGTGGCAAGAACATGTTGACGCTGTGCAAAACTTGTCTCTCTATCTTGCATGATGTGGCCGTAATTTTATTGTCTTATGTGCGCCGCTTTACATAACATCACTTAAGAGACGATCGTTTTTATAGATATCGAAAAAATAAGAAAAAAACAATATAAGTGAAAATTCAACTAAAGGGGCTCAATATGTGAATTTCATCGTATCCAACAATCAAGTATCAACCCAATAGCTATTCACCGTATGCAAAATATTTTTGACATTCCAAAACAGTAGGCACACTCCCTTTAAATTGTGGCGCCCTTTAGGCTTTAACCCTAAAACACCACCACCACCACCACCACCACCACCACCACCACCACCACCACCACCACCACCACCACCACCACCACCACCACCACCACCACCACCACCACCACCACCACCACCATCACCGTTACCATCACCGTTACCATCACCGTCACCATCACCGTCACCATCACCGTCACCATCACCGTCACCATCACCGTCACCATCACCGTCACCATCACCATCACCGTCACCATCACCATCACCATCACCATCACCACCATCACCATCACCTGTTCTGCTTCCCGTGCATTGGATCAATGTTTGAAAAACTGACATGTTTAATTTCTCTGTGTTTTTTTAACGTAATACATGTTTCGCTGAGTGTGTTGATTATGAATTTAAGTATTTAGCTCGACAGATAATTTCAAGTAATGTGATTATTTTTGTAAATATCATCCTAAGAGTTCTCATAATGTTCTCATATCGATTGTAGTGCATGAAATAAGTGTGAATTGAACAGACAATTTCAGGCTGAAGAGTGCCTCTCATGAGTCCGGAATCTCCTTTTAATACAAACAAAACTAGTGTTGAAAAAGCTTTGCAGTGGACCTCCTGTTGGTGTGGCACGAGTTATGTTCAGCATATCTCTAACATGCTCGGTGCATTTAAGACGTAACGAGCGTTCAGTTTCACTCATACATACACGTGTTGCTCTCCACTGACTATCTCTTAAGCAAAGTTGACAGCTGACTTCATAAATATCATTATTTTGAGTGTGATCTACTGTAACCTTTGATATGCATGTGTGGCACCTTTGGTCAAAGATGCCTCGCATGCAAATCACAGAACTAACAAGAGAGTCGTGCCCAGAGCTGGTGGAGACAGGGTCGGGACAGTCATTCCAGCATACAACTTGCCATAATCAATTCTGCCGAACAACCGGAATTGCGCAAACTGGTGGCGAGTCAGGGTCCACGACCACGACTACAGAACAAACTGCCTAGACAACTGGTGTTGGTTCGTTCGCCTGTTCAAACCAGTGCATAGGCCATAGTGCATATGCATTCTTACAAGTTAAATGGAAATATTGACTTTTTCCCACAATAATGGAGTTAATACTTGAAATCGACAGACGAGGCCAAAAATATTATAAATTGATCTCATTTTGCGTATAAACAAGTTATATTTCACTTTCAAGTTGATAAGCGTTCCACGCTTCGAACGATCGGTACTCTCAAGTACTTGGTAACGACTTTCGGTCCCCACCAAAGTCCAGTATTGCTTTTTGACGAAATAGTATGGAAAATATGTCGTGCATTTTGACTATTGTGATTATGTGCCCTACTATCCTTAAAGGAAATAGTTCACCTTCGCAAAAAAAAATCAGAACACGATTTTATTATATTTTTTTAATACAGTTTCTTTTTTTCTTTTTAAAAATGGTCCTACATCGCGCCAATTCAGGACAGAAGGTTGTAAATTATTCATTGTATCGTGTGCGTTATTGGTCTGCGCATGCTCCATGCAGTGCTGGCACAATTCAGACGGTACGGTATATCATATATGCGCCGCATTCCTTCGCCAAAAAGTCAAATATCTTCGGCTGGAGAGTCTTTTCAGTCAAGAAAACAGTCAAGATAAGGATTTTCAACACGGGCTACAAAACTGCTATCTCAGTTTAAAGCTAATGTTGAAGGTGGACTATTTCCTTTAAACCGCGCCGTGCCGGTGCTCGGCGCCAACCTTCGCCGGCGCCACCTTCGCCGTGCCGGGGGAGGTTGACCCCCCTTAAACTCGGCTCCTATGGGACGTAGACAAAAACCAAAACAACTGTTCGAAAGCTAGTCAAGAATCATTTTGAAACTATTTCGGTCATTTTTTGGCTCAGGTCAGTCAATATTCAGGTCACTAGAGGTCATCAAAGGTCAGATTTTCCAGTTTTAGGACTTCGATTCGAAAACCCCAAAATATATCGGGAACTACAATAGATAGGAACAAACGAGAAAAAAATCGAAAGTACTTGAAAAATGAAATCAACATGGTGTACTCAGATTTTAGCTTAGATCAATAGTTAAGGCTCCAGAGCAGGCATGTAGCCATGATTTCGTCCAGGAGGGGGGGGGGGGGGGGCGCTTCGAAAGGGCCTCCTTCCCGAGCGCTGAAAGGACCCCCTTCCCAAGCGTGTTGAAAGGGCCAAACAAAACGGATGAAAAGGCACGTTACAGGGATGCAGAATGCAGTAGGACAGGTATGGCATGGGCCATACCAACTTTGGAACCAGCGACACCAATTTGGAATCAGCTATACCAACTTCAGATATTTTTTAGGCTTAAGACCTGGAACTCTTAAATAAATTGCGCTTGGAAAATTTGGAGTCTTATGCCCTGGATATGCATTATCATCAATGCGTCGTATTGGGCATGGTGCGGACCTCTAAAAATGTTATTGTGCGTTTAAAAGTGCGGTAAAAAAGTGTTAAAGCAAAATATTTTGGCCAATCATATAGGAAAGTAGCAACATAACACATAAATGCGTCGAGAAACGGCACGATTTTTTAATCCGCATATAATATAATTTGTGGTTAAATTGCGCCGCGGAGCGGCGCGAAAATTTTGAGTTTTATTCCCTGGACAACTGCACTCTTACTGTTGAAAGACCCAGGGTCCCTTCAGATCGTCCAGGGGCCCCTCCGGCCTTTTCAACGCCCTTCCGACCTGTTCAGGGACTCGTATGGGATCCGCGAAAAGACATGATATGGAGTGGGTGATATATATTAAATACAAACAGGACATTCTCCACAAGAACAAGATTAAATTCGGAGCTTTCTGGTATATTGTAACACCCTTCGTCAGCGAATAAGAGGCATTCAGTAATAGGTCATTGCTCGTCTTAAAGACGAGCAATGACCGGTTACAATATACCCGAAAGCTCCGATTTTAATATTTTTATTTTGGAGTCAGTCCTCTTTGTATTTAATCTTCATCTGAGATCTCTACTACGCAGTGTTTAAAAATTACTTTTTAGTTAGGTGTGCAGATGAAATAATTACTTTTGAAGGATGAGAAAATCCAGCATGGAAAATGATGATTTTCAAAGAGAATGGGAATTTTGACCACATAATATTCAATGCGGGAAAATAACTACCCAACTTGCTAATCTTCATCCATTGTTATGGAAAATAATGTCACACAAGTCAGGTATAACCTGATTGTTGGTAACTGTCGTGCTTGCGGGCGAAATCCGACGAGTAATCAGAATTGTGTGGACTTTTTGGAATTTCCCCCCCTCCCAAAAAAAACACCGTTCTGGATCCGCCAATGTCTATGAGAAACATAATTAATTGTCACATGGTGACTTGGTCACTGTGGTGCGCAATAGGAAACACGGTGAACCTCAACTTACGCGCGAGACCTGTCAGTAATTTTCACGAGCTGTTCAACTATATCGAAATGACGATGAGCTGTTTAGTGTAATGTACCCCCCTGTCTCGGGTCGTTGCCTCAACAATCGCCTCCGTTCCAATCGCTTCCAGGCAGATAGCAAGGGGAGCTCCCCCCCCCCCCCTCTGGAGGCCAGGGGGGCCCATTTCGGTGCTCGCAGCGCGCCGAAAAGGGCCGACGAGACCGCGCGAAGCGCGGTATCATGGGCTATTTAAGAGTAGGAAGACCACGCGAAGCGTGGTCTTTAGAGAGTTTAGAGGACTTCAGAGGCCTTCAAGGGCCACCAGGGCTCTCTCTGAAAGACCAGAGGACTCCTTGGATGTTCAAAAGAGCCCTGTGCATGTCAGAGGGGAGCCTGGACAGACCGAAAGGGCCCCCTGAACACGTCGGATGGGTCTCTAGTCAGCACAGAAGAGTCCTTGGGCAGGTCGGAGAGGCCCCTGAGCATGTCGGCAGGGCGAAAAAGCAGCCAGCGCAGTCCCTTGCCAGGTCGTAAGGGCCCCTGAGCAGGTTGGAGGCCCCCTGTACAGACCAGAGTGTCCCTGTGAAGTTCAAAGTGCCCCTATGCAGGTCATAGGGGCCCCTGACCAGACCGAAAGGGCTCCTGGGTGGGTCAGAAGGGCCCCTGACCAGACCGAAAGGGCTCCTGGGTGGGTCAGAAGGGCCCCTGAACATGGCGAATGGGCCCCTAGTCAGCACGGAGGGGCCCCAGGGCAGGTCAGAGGGCCCCTTGAGCATGTCAGCAGGGCGACAAAGCAGCGAGTGCATTCCCTGGTCAGGTCGGAAGGACCACTGAACAGGCCGAATGGGCCCTTGACACACAAGAGAGGCTTCTTGGAAGGTGAGTCCGAAGGTCAGAGGGGTCCCTCCTTCCGAAGGTCAGAGGGGTCCCTCGTCAGACCGGAAGGGCCCAAAGCACGTAGAGATCCCAGATGAATATTAAATACAAAGAGGACTTACACGACAACACAATATTAGAATCGGAGCTTTCGGGTATGTTGTAACTCCCTTCGTCAGCGATTAAGAGGGATTCGGTAACAGGTCATTGCTCGTCTTTAAGATACCCGAAAGCTCTGATTTTAATAAAAAAAATGTGGAGTAACACCACAAGAAAAATATTAAAATCGGAGCTTTCGGGTATATTGTAACACCCTTCGTCAGCGATTACGTCCTCTTTATATTTAATATATATCACCAACTCCACATCATATCTTTTCGCAGATCCCAGATGAGTCCCTGAACAGGTCGGAAGGGCGTTGAAAAGGTCGGCGGGCCCCTAGACGACCTGAGGGGACCCTGTCTTTCAACAGTACGAATGCAGTTGTCCAGAGAATAACTCACAATTTTCGCGCCGCTCTGCGGCGTAATTTAACTACAAATTCGGTTATATGCGAGTTAAAAAATCGTGCCTTTTCTCGGCGCATTTATTTCATGTTGCTACTTTCCTATATGATTGGGCAAAATAGTTCGCTTTATAATTTTTTTTACCGCGCTTTTAAACGCACAATAACATGTGTAGAGGTACGCATAATACCCAATGCGATGCATTGACGAGAATGCACATCCAGGGCATAAGACTAAACAAAATCCGCCGCTCCACGGCGCAATTGATTTAAGAGTTCCAGGTCTTGAGCCTAAAACAAATATTCGAAGTTGGTATAGCTGATTTAAAATTGGTGTCGCTTGTCCCAAGGTTGCTATGGCCCATGCCATACCTGTCATACTGCATTCTCCATCCCTGTAACGTGCCTTTCCATCCGTTTTCTTTGGCCCTTTCAACGCTTGGGAAGGGAACCCTTTCAACGCTCGGGAAGGAGGCCCTTTCGAGGCGCCTCCCCCTCCCCTGGACGAAATCCTGGCTACGTGCCTGACCTGAAGGCAACTTAAATTACAGCAACGCTATGATATGACGAGTGGGTGTTTTTGTTGAGGAGGTAAGCAGGTGTACTGGAGTGGGTAATTGGACGGATGGCCTATCTTTCCAATGTTGGCAGTGGTCACCGGGTATCACCAACAACCCCAGTCCTACACCCTTCCCCGTTGTACCATCTCTCCTGCATGGGTGAAATGTCGCCCTCCATCCCTTGAGCAGTGAAGTGGCATGTGGCTGAACTGGCCGATATGATAAGAATGCATTGACCTAATATATACAATGATCCAGGATGTTGAGCCTCAATCCTGAAGCATCTGCTACCATCTGATGCATTTGCATGCAAGGGGGACGACGTCAAAGGCTCACTCTCGCCAGCTGTCTCTTAGAAACATGAACATATATCTCTGACTTCAAGATGATCTGGCCCACTACAGAGCAAAATCCGAACAGAGCTGTTTCCACCCCTCTCTTCTCGACGCCACTCGTCCCCCCCCCCCCCCCCGCTACACTGATGACAATGCACTTGCAGCGTGAATCGTCTTACCGCCGTTGCACAACTGGTTTCCCAGGCCACTCAACATAATAGGCGGCTTTAACGAACCTCTTACATTGTCCAGAAGAGGTGTGCGGATCGACCCTCTAAGCTACCGAATCAACTGAGAAATGCAATAAAGGCGTACTTTGTTCGCTGAATGTGTTGCACTTGTTAATGACGTCACTGGATGGCTATCACACAACTGGTTGGTTCCCACGCTCCCTGCCCTGAGTAGGCACATCTGCAGAGTGCCCTGCCCGGCCGCACACCACAATTGTCTCTGATGCGCAGGAACCGGTGGTCTCACACCAGCGGGCGCCCCCTGCAGGACCGATTTCGGCGGGCGGCCTCCTGCAGGACCGATTACTGGGAAGTGAGGCCACCGCCGGGCTGCAGGGGTATTGTTGGTGAGGTCAGGCAGGCCCGGTCGTAACAAGCTGGGAAAATAATGCTGACTGTACACATTAGTCTGGGATGTGTTCGAAGACCAAAGGCTGGAACTTAAAGGGAATAGTTCACCTTTAACATGGAGTTTTGGACTGAGATAGCAGATTTGTAGAGCAGATCTAAAAATGGGTTGTGGTGAAAGAATTACCTTCCTACGTTAAGTTATTTCGACACAGGACTAGTGGGCCCGGTTTCATATCCGCTGTTCCGGGCCACGATCAGGACATTTCGCTCGCCGCCGGAGGCAGGTACACTATCTGGCACGTAGTCTCTGATCACGACGCCTCGTTAATATCCGCTCAGCCGCCCGGACGGCGCAGCGCCCCTTGTCAGAGACTATACTTGGCGTCAGGCGGAGCGGGGCGGAGCCGTAACGCCAGCTGCTATCGTACGATTTCTCGTGAAATAGAAAGAGAAACTTACTGAGCGCATTGTTCACCACCAACTCGGTTCCTATTTCAACCAGCATGATTTATTTTCACATACACATCACGGGTACCGAACAAACTTGTCCACCGAGACCGCGCTTACCGTTGTGATGGACAAAATATTTACCGCGATGGATACTGGTGACGTCGCTCTGCTTGTTTTGATTGATTTGTCGAAATGCTTTGACGTTGTGGATCACAATCTGCTCTTATCCAAGCTCAAAATGTACAATATCGACACGAAATGGTTTGAAAGTTACCTTCGCGGGCATACCCAACAGGTTCAGATCAGATACCCATCGGGGCACACGGTGCGATCCCGTTGTCTCCCCAACGGCATGGGAGTATTCCAGGGTACCGCCCTTGGGCCGCTCATGTATTCCATTTTTTCAAATGACCTAGCATTACACACAAAAGACGCTACAGTGATACAATATGCCGATGATACGCAGATTTTGGTTACCGGAAAGAAAAGTAAAATGCAACAGCTCGTTACGACCATGGAAAGCACCTTGTCGGTCGTAATGGACTGGTTCAACAACCATTCTATGACAACCATTCTATGAAGGTTAACACAACACAAACACAGTTGATAGTTTTCGGGACGAAGGCTATGCTGCGTCATATGCTCCCTGTGAACATAAAGTTCGGGTCAGCTGTCATCACGGAAAGTCGCACTGTTAAGAACCTTGGTGTAGTGATGGACAAACATCTCACGTTCGAACCACATATTGATCAGCTTGCTGCCAAGTCGACAGGCATACTGATGGCCCTGTCCCATGCGAAGCATGTGCTTCCAAAAGACACACTCGTTCGAATTGTCAGTGCGCTGGTACTCTCCTACATCAGATATTGTATCGCATTGTATGGTACGCACGGGACCACGCAGCTCCATCGTGTGCAAAAACTCATTAACTTCTGTGCGCGGGTGGTGAGCGGAAGGAGAAGATGCGATCACATATCTGATGTCGTCAAAGATCTCCGGTGGCTAAACGCTGATCAACTGGTCAAATACCACACGCTTTGCCTGCTCAAAAAGGTCCTGCTCACAGGCCAACCACCTGATATAGCCGCGATGTTTATCCGTGCTGATCACACACATGACACGCGGCAGTCTAACCAACTCAGGCGCCCCCGTGCTGTGAGAAACTCCGGTGCTCGCCGATTTAGCTATAAAGCATCGGATCTCTTCAACCGCTTGCCACCTGACGTGCGCAATACTGCGCGTCTCTGTAGTTTTAAGCGCCAGCTGATGGAACTGTTGCTGAGTGATGCGCGCGATAACACATGAGTGCGCAGCGTGTGGTCGTGAGCGTGCGTGATGCTGCAGTGTGTGTGTGTGTGTGTGTGTGTGTGTGTGTGTGTGTGTGTGTGTGTGTGTGTGTGTGTGTGTGTGTGTGTGTGTGTGTGTGTGTCTGTGTGTGTGTCTGTGTCTGTGTCTGTGTCTGTGTCTGTGTCTGTGTCTGTGTCTGTGTCTGTGTCTGTGTCTGTGTCTGTGTCTGTGTCTGTGTCTGTGTCTGTGTCTGTGTGTGTGTGTGTGTGTGTCTGTGTCTGTGTCTGTGTCTGTGTCTGTGTCTGTGTCTGTGTCTGTGTCTGTGTCTGTGTCTGTGTCTGTGTCTGTGTCTGTGTCTGTGTCTGTGTCTGTGTCTGTGTCTGTGTCTGTGTGTGTGTCTGTGTCTGTGTGTGTGTGTGTGTGTGTGTGTGTGTGTGTGTGTGTGTGTGTGTGTGTGTGTGTGTGTGTGTGTGTGTGTGTGTGTGTGTGTGTGTGTGTATGTGTGTGTGTGTGTGTGTGTGTGTGTGTGTGTGTGTGTGTGTGTGTGTGTGTGTGTGTGTGTGTGTGTGTGTGTGTGTGTGTGTGTGTGTGTGTGTGTGTGTAGGTGTGTGTGTGTGTGTGTGTGTGTGTGTGTGTGTGTGTGTGTGTGTGTGTGTGTGTGTGTGTAGGTGTGTGTGTGTGTGTGTGTGTGTGTGTGTGTGTGTGTGTGTGTGTGTGTGTGTGTGTGTGTGTGTGTGTGTGTGTGTGTGTGTGTGTGTGTGTGTGTGTGTGTGTGTGTGTGTGTGTGTGTGTGTGTGTGTGTGTGTGTGTGTGTGTGTGTGTGTAGGTGTGCGTGCGTGCGTGCGTGCGTGCGTGCGTGCGTGCGTGCGTGCGTGCGTGCGTGCGTGCGTGCGTGCGTGCGTGCGTGCGTGCGTGCGTGCGCGCGTGCGTGCGTGCGTGCGTGCGTGCGTGTGTGTGCGTGCGTGTGTGTGTGTGTGTGTGTGTGTGTGTGTGTGTGTGTGTGTGTGTGTGTGTGTGTGTGTGTGTGTGTGTGTGTGTGTGTGTGTGTGTGTGTGTGTGTGTGTGTGTGTGTGTGTGTGTGTGTGTGTGTGTGTGTGTGTGTGTGTGTGTGTGTGTGTGCGTGTACGCTGACTAATGTCTGATTCGCCGGAATGATCCCTTGACCGATGGTATGGTGTGCTTTGCTGCTTTTACCATGTTTTGCTCGTCCCCTTTTATCCGATATGACGTGTAACTTTTAAAAAGCCACTGATATTTGTGGAAAGTTACGAAATATATTAATATGGATATGAATATTACTTCTTTCTCCACATATATCCATCAGTTGTCCAAACCAAAGTCATATTCCTAGTTTTGAGCTCAAGATGCACCGCATGGTTGAACTTCAAGACAACTTTCAATGTGACCTATTTCCTTTAATGAAAAGGAAACAGTCCACCTTCTCAGCGTTTAATATGTACCGTACCACAAGCGGGCTCCCATCTCCCATCGCTGATTGGCTGATTAGTTGCCCTTACATCCGGGGCTTTTGATACACTCTCTGGCACGTAGTCTCTGATCACGACGCCTCGCTAATATCCGCTCAGCCGCCCGCGCGGCGCGGCTGCCCCTTGTCAGAGAGGCGGCAGGCAGAGCCAGAGTCAGGTCAGGCCCACCCACTGGTGTTGTATGACGTCATGTGTCATGCAGAGACAAACTTACCTTTTCTCCACAGATATCCATATCTATGGTCCAAACCAAAGTAATATTCGTGTTTTGAACTCAACATGCCCCTTACTGCAGGGCCACCTGTAAGGGATTTTCCCTGTGGGGGGGGGGGGGGGGGGCACAGATTGTTCGATGATGGGCAGCTATCTCCCAAATCATGCTGTATTTTCGATTTGTATTATTGTACAATATGTTTCACGAACAGGACAATAGATAATAATTGTATGTAACATGATGTATTGCAATAATTGTATCTGATCCTAGGTCATATAGAGAGATGTGGATAACAGAAGATGGGCGCGGAATGCCTTAACCCGCGTCCCGAGCACTGCCGGGGGTTCGCACCAACCACGAACTGCCGGGGGGGGGGGGGGGATTTTCGCCCCCCCCTCTCAAGATCTCGAAAAAACCGCAACGAAGCGACAAGTGAAAAACGCTGTTGGATAGCCCGAGACAAGCTCTATCGAAAGTATACCGGTTTATTTTAGGGGTCAAGTCAATATTTAGGTCACCAGATGTCACCAAAGGTCAAATTTCGGCTATATATGAGTGCCCTTGTTAAACCCGTCTATATCTCGATAACTAAAAGAGTTAGCGACGCGCCGAAAACAAGTTCAAAAGATACTATATTTTTATGTCACTACGGTTGCATCAGAATTTACTTTAGGTCAATAGTTAGATCAGGGTAATCCATTAAATTTGAAACATTCTCAAAATCGCAGAATTATGTTGAAGGAATTCACTTTTGATAGAAACATTATATAGTAAAACAGATTTTGCCACTGGGTTTGTCTCATCGATACACATCGAATGATATTATCATCGAACATTGAAAATAAATGACTTAGGTAAAGCATACTTAATAGCTCAAAAAGTGACTCATATTTTCTTTGGAGTCGGAAGTCGGTCATGTGGTAGTCACCTACATGAGTCAGCACGGGTCTCAAACAGGGTAGATTGGACGGGGCTGCTCAGCAAAGAAGTCCGCTTTTCAATCGGACGTGTGGTTGCAGAGATATTAGCTTGTCAAAAACGCCACTGGCCGGGTCGGCCCGGGTCGGGTCGGGTCGGGCCGCTCATATTCAGATTTTTCCCATTTACCAGTAAGGCGCCGTAGTTGGCGATGAACGAGCGAACGCGAAGGAAATGTATGGGCAATTTCAACTCGATCGAGCAAGTAGTTTCTGAGATACAAAAAAAGGTGCGCACGTGCGCACGTGCAGAGGCACCCACCTTTGACTTGTGGGAAAGTGGGGGCTAAGAGGTCCCTAACCACCCACCAAATTTGAACACAATCGGCTCAGCCGTTGCAGAGATATAGAATAGGGGTGTGCACGTGCGCACGTGCAAAGCCATCCCACCCCTGACTTGTGGAAAGGCGGGAGCTGAAAGGTCCCTAACCACCACACACCAAATTTGAACACAATCGGTTCAGCCGTTCCTGAGATACAGAATAGGGATTTGCACGTGCGCACGTGCAGAGCCACCCACCTTCGACTTGTGGGAAACTGGCGGATGAGAGGTCCCTAACCACACACCAAATTTGAACACAATCGGCTCAGCCGTTCCTGTGCTATATAATAGTGGTGTGCACGTGCGCACGTGCAGAGTCACCCCACCCCTGAGTTGTGTGAAAGTGGCGGCTGAGGGGTCCTTAACCACACACGAAATTTGCACATAATCTGCCCAGCCGTTGCGGAGTTATGGCGAGAAAATACTTTTCAACACCCCTCATGCGGCACGCGCCACGCGCAGTGGTAGTCACCAACATGAGTCGACACTGGTCTCAAACAGTGTAGGTTAGATGGGGCTGCTCAGCAAAAAAGTCCGCTAGTCAATCGGACGTGCGGTTGCAGAGATATGAGCTTCTCAAAAGCGTCGCCACGGGCCGGGTCGGGCCGGACCGCTCATAATTAGGTTTTTCCCATACACCACGGAAGGACAAGCGAGCGCTTCGCGCTCGCTCGTAACCACGGAAAGACGAGCGAGCGCGAAGCGCTCGCTCGTAATCATCATCACACCATCATATATCTTACAGTTTTTGAAGTCCTCATAAGCTTATATTTTGTAATGAATTTTTCTGTTTTGCAACCTTATATAACCAAAAATTCAAAAATAGGAGATACTTGATTGACAGGCAGGTCTGTGGTGATTTATTCGACATCTCAAAATTGAATTTAAAACGGTCCAAAACGGTCAGAAGTTGGTTTGGGTGCAGGTAACAAAAAGTGTTGCAAATTAGCCGTTTTCACGAAGGATTATTGCGCTGAAAAGTATCTGAAAGATTCTGAAAGTTGTGAAAAGCTACACAACTTTTACATGCGATTTTTGGCTAGAAATATCCCTCATATTTTGTAATATGTTGGTAAGAGTAAAATATGTTGACAAAATTGCGGTTTGGTGGTAATAAGCAAGATAAGTATTGATAGAATCTTCCTGAAACTTTCAGAAAGATTCTATCAATACTTATCTTGCTTATTACCACCAAACCGCAATTTTGTCAACATATTTTATTCTTACCAACATATTACAAAATATTAGGGGTATTTCTAGCCAAAAATCGCATGTAAAAGTTGTGTAGTTTTTTAAAACTTTCAGAATCTTTCAGAAACTTTTCAGCGCAATGATCCTTCGTGAACACGGCTAATTAAAAAAAACGCATCGGATTTAAATAATGTGTACATTAACCCGCGCCGTGCCGGTGCTCGGCGCTAACTTCGCCGTGCCGGGGGGGGGGGGGGTTAGACCCCCCCCTCCAACACGACAACTAAAAGGGCTAGAAAGACGCAGAAAAGCGTGTTCGAAAGCTCTCGAGAAGCACATTCGAAAGTACTTAAGATATTTGTTTTCCTAAAGTCAATATTGAGGTCACCAGAGGTCATCAAAGGTCAAATTTTCCAGTTTTAGGACTCCGCTCCAGAAACCCCAAGATATCACAGGAACTATGATAGCTAGGAACAAACGGAAAACAGCAATGGGAAGCTATTGAAACATGCAATCGACAAGGTTTCCTCAGATTTTAAATAAGGCAATAGTTTAGGCTCCAGAGCTCATCGAATATCAAAAAGGCAATTTTTTACAAAACAGTTTTCACGAATAGCTTTTTACCTAATAATGACAGGACAAGAATTTTGATTCCATCGTGTTTTTCCACTCAAGGCGCTTCGACTCATATTAGTGTTGACCAGGTTAGGTCAACTTAAAAGTTTGACCTCAGGTCAAGGTCATGTGGTGACCCAAGTAGGTCATGTTGCATATGGGAAGATGTACCTCGACGAGACAAACACATTGGTGTCGGTTTCACTTCTCTATCGTCATTATGTCGAGAGTTATTGACATACAACTGTTGGTGACCTCGGATGACCTCGACTGACCCTGTAGGGGTCAGTGAACAAAAATGGCACCTAGGTCATCAAGAATGGCCTATAATAACATGATCCAGAAGGAATTATACTGATATCTTGCGTATCTTTGGAATAGGAAGCATTTGAATATTTCCCCATTGACTTATAATGGGGAGGTCACGAAATTGACCCGACCTTAGGTCGCTGACATAAAAAAATCAAGATAAACAAATTGCAGATACATATGACCTTATAAAATCCTGTAAGTATAAAACCGATCATCTAAAAACTGTGACTGTGGTACGACCACAAGTTTTTTTGGAGGTGGGGTCACGTGACCTGGTCTGGTAACCTGACCTGAGATGACCCGATGTATTTTTTTTTACATAATGTGCGCAATTGATGCTCGAACAGCTGTGTCAAAAAACGGCGGCGCTGCGCGCCGCCGTTTTTTTCGCTATCCTCGAAAAACCTGAGGTGGGTGTCTAAACACCCCCGGCACGGCGCGGGTTAAAGACTGAGTTAAAATAAACTTTCCCTGATACAAGGTGTTAAAATTATATTTCATATCCGTAAATGCCTATGTTTCGATCGAATTTCAATAGTTTTGGGGCATGACCCCGATGCCTCCCCCTCAATGGCCCCCGCCTCTGGCTATGGACCTCGACTGGTCTTAACAGACAGACCCCGTGCTGGCCTGAGAAGGTGCCATGCCTGATGTGACCTTACGATAACCCTACTAACCGATTTTTCTTCTATAAAATTATATCTTTCGGCCGGTCCCACTTGAGATGCTATCAGGGGCGGCGCCACGGATTTTTGTCAGGAGGGGGGGGGGGGGGGGAGTCAAGTAGAAATTTAGGGGCCTCCATTTGAGAGGGGGACTCCATTTGAGAAGGGGCATTTAACCTCCATAGGGCTTCTCTCACCTCCCCTCTGGCTTCCATAGGGCCGCTTCTGGACTTCAGGGACACCTCTGACCTCCATAGGACCTCCTCTGACCTACATGGGACCAGGGGCGTAGGCAGGATTTCTCCAAGGGGGGGGGTAGGATCAGAGGGGCCCTCGTAGCCAAGGGGGGCCCATACAATTAAAACAGTACAGTATGTTATATGTTGTGACAAATAACTTTCGACAACGAAACAATATATTTTTATTTTTGGGAGTCAAAAACTCAAAATTTCGAAAATCTGCGATAGGCATTTTCAATATAATGTTATTTCCTTTCTTTCGGCGTTTTTTATTAGCAATTTTCTTCAAAACTCGATTGTCTACGATTTTTCAAACATTTATTGTTTTTCCACCAAACATGGCTTGACATGACGTGATTAAAACGTCATTATCTCTCAACGTACTCCACCATTTTAATTGAAATGTTGTGATAAGACGTAGAATCGATGCAGCATAAGGTACTGAAAGGTTGACGTCGATACCTATCATTGTGTTCAAGTTATTGAGAAAATCAGGGAGGGATGGGGCAGATTCTGCCACCTCCAGCGGGGCGCGGGTTAATCAAAATAATATCCTGAATCTTCTGCAATTCGGATTAAGGAAACAATACAGTACGTACATGCCGATTGTGCATATGTGCGATGATGTTACAAAATCTCTACAAAATAACGAAATAACATCCTCCTTCTTGATTTACAAAAAGCTTTGGATACCGGTTGCTTATAAATTTTCTTGAAAAAAATACACCACATTGTGTTTGTGATGGGTTTCTACACAACGATAGTCATATCTTAACACGCGCCCTGGAGGGCCTCCGATAATTACACGCCCTGGTGGGGGGGGGGGGGGCGTGGCGAATTCTGCTCCCTCCTAATATCTCGAAAACCACGCAACGTAGCGACAAGCGGGAAACAGAGTTAGATAGCTCAAGACAAACTCTATGTAAGGCATATCTGTGGTTTTTTTTTTTAGAGGTTAGGTCAATATTGAGGTCACCAGAGGTCATCAAAGGTCAGATTTTCCAGTTTTAGGACTTCGCTCCAGAAACCCCAAATATCTCGGGAACTATGATTGCTGGAACAAACGAAAAACAACAAATGCAAGCTCTTGAAATATTCAATCGCCATCTGTGTCCTCAAGTTTGAGCTCAGGTCAATATTTTAGGCTCCAGAGGTCATCAAATGTTAAAAAAATATGTTTTTGGCAAAGCAGTTTTACGCAAACAACTTTTTACCTAATGAAGATAAGGCACTATTTTTTACGCCATCGTGTTTGTCTCCTCAAGGCGCTTCTAATTCAAAATCGTAGAAGGATGCAGATTTCCACTGGGGGGTCGCTCAGGAAAGTACGGACCAACGTGTTTGTCCGGATGTGTGTCCAGACGAGATCTTTGGCCACCTCTGCAGGTCGATGCTGCGGTTATTGGTTCGAAAGACAACCAGGGGGGGGGGGGGGCGAAAAACGCCAACCCAGTCAATGGCGTTCGGCTGAGACCCCAGACAATGCCGGGTTAATACTCGTACATTGTCTTGTACTCCTCTCAGACGTTACTAGCATACACTGAAAAACAATTAGAACTTTGACCTGTCTTCTTTCAAGAGCCTCACCGGCGCTCGACCGGCAGACCACCTCTACCACCACCGGGCCCTCTAAAGGACAGCAAAGGCCCTCTACAGATCGGCAGGGGCCTCTAAAGGCCGACAGAGGGCCCTCTACAGATCGGCAGGGCCCTCTTAAGGCCAGCAGAAGGCTCTCTACAGATTGTCTGGGACACCCTGCAGATCGACAAGGCCCCTAAATGCTAGAAGAGGGCCCTCTACAGGTCGTCAGGACCCTTTAAATGCCGACAGAGGCCCTCTGCAGATTTGCAGGGCGATTTACAGATCGACAGGGCCCTCTAAAGGCCGGTAGGGCCCTCTAAAGGTCGACAGGGCCCTCTATAAGCCGGAAGGGCCCTCAAAGGCCGGAAGGGCCCTCTAAAGGCCGCCAGGGCCCTCTACAGGTCAGCAGGCCCTCTAAATGCCGACAGAAGCCCTCTACACATTGACAGGACGATCTACAGATTGGCAGGTCGATCTACAGATTGACGGGGCCCTCTAAAGGCCGGCAGAGGGCCCTCTCCAGATCGGCAGGGACCCTCTACAGATCGGCAGAGCCCTATAAATGCCGACAGAGGGCCTTCTACAACCGACAGGGGCCCTCTAAATGCCGGCAGGGGCCATCTGCAGATCGGCAGGGCCCTTTAAAAGCTGGTAGAGGGCCCTCTCCACACTGTCTGGGCCCTTTTGTAAGTATTTACATATACATGCCTTTAACACACAAGCAAGTGCTGTTATTTATTCGTGTTACGATTTTGTTAGGTTCGTGGGCGTTCTTTTATGCGACGTAAGGCGTTTCGCGGGCGCCTGACACACCAGCCAAAACACTGGGGCCTTCGGCTCCAGGGGGCCCTCGCTCGGTCGCCAGACGGGCCTGCCTGGCCTCCAGGGCATGGCCCCTTGCCCCCCCCCCCCCCTTGCCTACGCCCTTGCAGGGGACCCCTGGCCTTTGACTTCCAGAGGGCCTCTCTGGTTTCCAAAGTCCCCCTCTGGCCTTCGGTGGCCTTTCTGACCTCCAAAGGACCCCCTCTGACCTCCAGGGACCCACCTCTGACCTCCCCTCTGACTTACAGATGACCTCCTCTGGCCTTCAAAGGCCCCCTCTGACCTCGATAGGACCCCTTCTGGCTTCCAAGGGCACCTGTGACCTCCGCGAGGGGGCCTACGAGATGGGGACTCTTTGAAGCGTGAAGGGGCCTCCTTAAATGACAGGAGGGGCAAAAAGATATGTTTGCTCCCCCCCCCCCCCCTCCTGCCCGACGGCAGGGGGGGGGGGCGACTGCCCCTCCTGACGCCGGCGCCGCCGCTGTATGTACGGGCAGTACGTACAAGTTTTTGGAGATCTGCCAACTTGTACGGACACTGTCCGTAGTGGTGGCGACACCAATGCTGGTCAGCAATTTTTCGCTGACGTCGTTTTCCCCGTCACCAAACAAATTTATTTTCTTTGACGCACGCCACCCCCCCCCCCCCGCTCAACGACTCTTCGCGCTTACGACCCGACGCCCCCCCCCCCCCCTCGCTCAACAACTTTTCGTCGAGGAAACGCGGAGCGAAATTCCCCCCTCCCCAAGCTCGAAATCTAGATCCGCCACTGGCTATGTTTAACTTCATGCCTTTAACTCTCGCCCTGGTAGGGGGGTGGTACTGGTGGATGCCACCCCCTCTTTTTCGGTAATAACTCGCGTAGTTTCCAACCGATTGCGATGGAACTATCAGTACCCTACTTTTTACCAATTTTACACATACTCTGCAATTTGTGAACTTCTAACCCATATGACCCGTGACCTATGACCTGTTTCTCAAGGTCATGTCGGGCGCAACTGGCGTCTCGCAGTATCGATGCTTGTAACTTGTGCAGTTTCCGAGTGTTTGTTGTTCAGGAGCATATGCAAAGGTGTTTCCAGGTGAAAGTTGTGGTTTACACTGAGATTGTGACCTCGATTGACCTTTCCGAGATCAACCGAGGTCATTGACCTCCGATGACCTCAGATTACTTTTTTTTGGCTTTTGGCGGTTTCTAGGACATTTTGTGACGTTGATTTCAAATTTGGGATCCATTTTACATAATTATATGTTCCATTGGGGTCAGGCGCTTCCACAGGTCAACCGAGGTCACTGACCTCAAATGACCTCAGCAGATGACCTGACATGTTAGTACCTTATGCTGCAAACTTTTTGGAATTTGGCACTTTTTAGGACATTTTGTGACGCTGATTTTAAATTTGGCACTCATTAAGCATTATGATATGTTTATTCACGATTCTAGCTCGATGAAATTCAATGTATACGCATTTACAATTTTGATGACTTTTGGGCCATTGACATGACGACCTCAGAGGTCACAATGACCTAAGATCTTAAAATAGGGTATACACGGCTTCTTCTCGTCACAAGCAACACGATCGTCTTTGAATCAAAGCTCTAGCTCAATTAGGGGCGAAACGCTAAGGGGGGGGGGGGTCGTACCCCCCCCCCCTACCCGAATACGCATATAGTGATTTTGCCCTACCCGGCCGAGGGTTAAACAGAAAACCTAGGTATTATAAACCTAGTACATAATCTGGGTATGTTCTGAAGTCCAGAATATGCCCAGTTTGTGACCAAGCCTACATTTCAATCGAAGCAGGCAGCGGCAGCGGACCCCGACCGTTGTCGGGACCCGACGGGCTGACCACAAGACGGGGACAAGCCCAGTCCGCTGATTCACCATTTTACCAGTCTGCTAGAGGGCATGTACTGGTCAGGGAAAGGACATGCAGGCTGGGGCCGGGCACTGGACAGCGCACACGAACCTTTGATAACAGGGGTGTCAGTCATTCTTTTACATTATTTCAACAGTCTTCATCATGCACTTCATGCATTGATACAACTCCATGAATACATCTCAGAGTTAATTAATTTGCATAATTATTCGTCTTCAAATTCCAGCGTACTTCTGACTAATTAAAACAATGGAATGTGCTGGCTGCTTTTGCAAACGTTATTTTTTTAAATTATTTCATATTACCAATTGCTGGTAATTAATCTACAAGTTCAGCGGAACCAAGTTGTTCAGTCACCAGTTCAGTTCAGTTCAGTGCAGTGACGGAAGGATGAGTATGATTGAAAATGTAGTCCGACTCACGCCTGAAAGGTTGACGTATTATATTTATCAAAGCTGTTTGAAATTCGTCGTCGATTGCCCATCAGATAACTGCAGTCGATGAGTCACGGCCACGAGTCGATTTCGTGTCGCCCAGTAGAACGTGCGAAAGCCCGGAATGGGCGTTCACCGCCCTGGTCAGATATGGTTCGTGACTATTTTATGACCGTGATTTGTGACAACGTGTGGGGCGGGCCTGGTCCGTGGTTCACGACTGCACGTGTAGGGCTCGCCTGGTCCGTGGTTCGCGACTGCACGTGTAGGGCTCGCCTGGTCCGTGGTTCGCGACTGCACTTGTGGGGCTCGCCTGGTTCGTGGTTCGTGACCACGTGTGGGGCGGGCTCGCCTGGTCCGTGGTTCGTGACCACGTGTGGGGCATGTCTGGTCCGTGGTTTGTGACCACGTGTGGGGCTCACCTGGTCCGTGACCACGTGTGGGGCAGGTCTGGTCCGTGGTTCGTGACCACGTGTGGGGCTCGCCTGGTCCGTGACCACGTGTGGGGCAGGTCTGGTCCGTGGTTCGTGACCACGTGTGGGGCTCGCCTGGTCCGTGACCACGTGTGGGGCAGGTCTGGTCCGTGGTTCGTGACCACGTGTGGGGCTCGCCTGGTCCGTTGACCGTTCATAGGTGAGTCGGTGAGATCCAGACTGAGGTGAGATCCAGACCGCGGTGAGATCCAGACCGCGGTAAAATCCAGACCGCGGTGAGATCCAGACCGCGGTGAGATCCAGACCGCGGTGAGATACAGACCGCGGTGAGATCCAGACCGCGGTGAGATCCAGACCGCGGTGAGATCCAGACCGCGGCGAGATCCAGACCGAGGTGAGATCCAGACCGCGGTGAGATCCAGACTGACGGATGAGGGGTAAATCCTAACCCTGGCTGCCTCTGGGCTCCGTAACCGCTGCTCGGGAGAGGAAAGTTTACCTTTTTTGGCGCTGCGAGTCAACGGCAAGTGTTCTTAATATAAACAATTACTTGAAGAAAGTCCCAAGCCAAATCTGCAACGTTCAATATGGAAGTTTGTCAGCGCCGGATGATACAATCAAGTCATCGCCGAAAACAATACCTAAAGTAGTTGCCGGTCTGTCGTTTATACTGTGTAATATAGTCTAATTCATAATTCAACAATCCAGCATTTAACTTCGCCTTTCAATCGCAGTTTTGCCATAGCAAGGAAACAAGACTGACAAAACAAATATCTTGAATGAAATGAATTAAATTAATGTTATATTTTATAAATTGCATACGCAGGACTTGAAGTTCACTAAGTTGCTTCTTAGGATCTCATATATAATGATACACTTGACGTAGGTAACTAGTTATTTATTTGATCACATAACATAACACGTGACAAATTATCACACAACTTGCCAAGTCCCAATACCGACAACGTTATTGTTTTCATATGGCATACAAAGTGAATTACACACAACAACAAACACATACTTTACTAATCACTCTAGCCGCGTAGAAGGAAATCGTGCATTGCTAATTCGACAAAAGCCTCATAACCTGAAGATAAATGAATATACGGTGACGAATGTTCGCCACATCGGAGGCGTGGCGAACTCAACACTAAACAGGTCGTTATATAGCGGCATCCAGCTAGTTTTACAGACATGCTCCAAAACCTTTTTACTGCAAAACATCTAGGCAGCTGAGAGTGATAAGAGCCAAACCCGCGAACAATGCATAATTTCTGTGTTTCCGATATACTAACAGCATATTCCACTTGCACTGGTTAGTCGCCGGACTGGTTATTGATTCAACTTTTTGGGAACGATTCAATCATGATTCATTTTGGAATCTGAATGATTCAATCACCGTTCAATTCACGGATACAATTTTGAGAATTGATTCTTTCCGATTCAAAGAATCAAAACAAATATTTTGAATCGATTCACGTTTGATTCAAAAATTAAAATATATGTTATGAATTTATGTCAAATCAATACAAATGGAAACATACATATACATGATCACTAAAGCATTGTTACAGCAATATTATTTCAGTATAAATGAATGTAGCCACTGGGACTGCATATATTTGCACAATTTACCAGTGTGCTTGAATCGTTAAGAATCGTTAAATCTTTTGATTCAATCAGCCTTGATTTGATGCGAGTTTTTATTCAATCACGATTCATGAATCAAAAGATCTGGTGGTGAATCAATTATCTTTTGATTCAAGGAATTTTGATTGCACGATTCCAATCGATTCGATCAGTGTCCAATCAATAACCAGTCTGTTAGTCGCGTACGTCAAACGCATTACTTAGCATCCACACATGTACCTTAGCACTCCAGTTAAGTACAAAAAAAAATTGGTTGGCCCCACTTTTCCTACACACACCACTAGTAAGCGCACTCATCCCGGCGCAAAAGCTGATCATTAAATTTGCTTTAACCGCCACTCCCACCGGCTGGTCGATAATAGTGTTGCAACGGACACAACTCATTGTAACGGAATGCATACCTCGAGGTTTTACACAGAGCTAGATTAACGAAAACCTAGTGCATGGTACGATTAGCATTTAGCGCTTCATTCATATAGCTACATCGCATATACAGCCTCACTCGCGCCACCTATACAGACGATCGTCGCGCCATCTAGAGCAGTAGTAGCAATGCAGCAGTGATAGTTCCGACAGTGGCCGCAGTCGCTCTGGCGGCGCCATTTCCGACTCCAATGTTCACCTGAAACAGCAGAACAGCACATTAGCATCCCATAAATAATTATCCGTGTGTAAATAAGCTAAGAGACCAATTCTTAAAGTAAAAGAGCATGCAAACATGTGATTTCATGCAATATTAATTCGTGTCTGATATTGATTGAAAGGATTAGGTAGGCACAACATATTTGACGATGTCATCTCCGAAACCTGACAGAATATTGGAAAGTCGAGATGGAACATGGCAACTTTGTACTTGTTCCTGTTTTGAGTAATGCCTTCAAGTTTATTTTCAGAGTTCATAAGTTGTGAACGATTGTCCGTATTCCGTATACCCCACCCTCTTCTATCTGCATACCCGTCAAAACTGAAATCCTCTCAAGATGTGACGTGGATACCCAGCTCGAGATGGGTTTACTAAAGATCTCAGTTCAAGTTATTGATTAAACATTTCATTAAGCAATATTCCACGAGTCTGAGTTTTCCTCCTGAACTGAATGATATATTTAACTTACCTCGAATGTGTGTTTGTATGTCGAGCCGTGCGTATCGCTGCTTTCACACATATATGTGCCGGAATCCTCCTCGGCAGTGGGTTGAATCTGAAGACAACGCACGGTATGAAGCGGGTTGATAGAAGCCTGAGGCTGAGTGGGTGACCAATACTAACTAGGGTACCGCTACGACTGAGTTAGGAAGACAAGATATGCAGAGCTAGATTAACGAAAGCCATGAAGATAACCCAACGGGCAAAGGAAACACTGCTCAGGCTCCCAATGTTTGTCGCCGACACCTACAGCAACACAAACAATGTTGCAGTGACCAATTGGTATTGGTGGTATCTCGATGAGAAACCACAGTCCACTACAGTTCAAAGGATACAGTTCACTTACAGTACACACTACAGTACAAACTACAGCAAGCATAGTTCACTCCAATACAGAGGGCGCAGTTTGTTACAGAGGGCGCAGTAAAGTGTCCACTGTTTACTATATTTACTATAGAGGGCGCGCAGCTCCCAGCATAGGAGGTAGATCATACCGTCAAGATGTAGGCGCCGTTGTCCGACTTGATCTGGTACCGTATGTCGCTGACGATAAGCAGAGAGTTGTGTGCCAGCTCCATCTTAATATTATCATCTGTCGGTACAGGGAGACAGACGTGTGTCAGCTGACGATAAGAAGAGAGTTGTGTGCCAGCTCCATCTTAACATTATCATCTGTCGGTACAGGGAGACAGACGTGTGTCAGCTGACTATCAGCAGAGAGTTGTGTGCCAGCTCCATCTTAACATTATCATCTGTCGGTACAGGGAGACACACGTGTGTCAGCTGACTATCAGCAGAGAGTTGTGTGCCAGCTCCATCTTAACATTATCATCTGTCGGTACAGGGAGACAGACGTGTCAGTTGACAATCAGCAGAGAGTTGTGTGCCAGCTCCATCTTAACATTATCATCTGTCGGTACAGGGAGACAGACGTGTGTCAGCTGACTATCAGCAGAGAGTTGTGTGCCAGCTCCATCTTAACATTATCATCTGTCGGTACAGGGAGACAGACGTGTGTCAGCTGACGATCAGCAGAGAGTTGTGTGCCAGCTCCATCTTAACATTATCATCTGTCGGTACAGGGAGACAGACGTGTGTCAGCTGACGATCAGCAGAGAGTTGTGTGCCAGCTCCATCTTAACATTATCATCTGTCGGTACAGGGAGACAGACGTGTGTCAGCTGACGATCAGCAGAGAGTTGTGTGCCAGCTCCATCTTAACATTATCATCTGTCGGTACAGGGAGACAGACGTGTGTCAGCTGACTATCAGCAGAGAGTTGTGTGCCAGCTCCATCTTAACATTATCATCTGTCGGTACAGGGAGACAGACGTGTCAGTTGACGATCAGCAGAGAGTTGTGTGCCAGCTCCATCTTAACATTATCATCTGTCGGTACAGGGAGACAGACGTGTGTCAGCTGACGATCAGCAGAGAGTTGTGTGCCAGCTCCATCTTAACATTATCATCTGTCGGTACAGGGAGACAGACGTGTCAGTTGACAATCAGCAGAGAGTTGTGTGCCAGCTCCATCTTAACATTATCATCTGTCGGTACAGGGAGACAGACGTGTGTCAGTTGACGATCAGCAGAGAGTTGTGTGCCAGCTCCATCTTAACATTATCATCTGTCGGTACAGGGAGACAGACGTGTGTCAGCTGACGATCAGCAGAGAGTTGTGTGCCAGCTCCATCTTAACATTATCATCTGTCGGTACAGGGAGACAGACGTGTGTCAGCTGACGATAAGTGGAGAGTTGTGTGCCAGCTCCATCTTAACATTATCATCTGTCGGTACAGGGAGACAGACGTGTGTCAGCTGACGATCAGCAGAGAGTTGTGTGCCAGCTCCATCTTAACATTATCATCTGTCGGTACAGGGAGACAGACGTGTGTCAGCTGACGATCAGCAGAGAGTTGTGTGCCAGCTCCATCTTAACATTATCATCTGTCGGTACAGGGAGACAGACGTGTGTCAGCTGACTATCAGCAGAGAGTTGTGTGCCAGCTCCATCTTAACATTATCATCTGTCGGTACAGGGAGACAGACGTGTGTCAGCTGACGATAAGTGGAGAGTTGTGTGCCAGCTCCATCTTAACATTATCATCTGTCGGTACAGGGAGACAGACGTGTGTCAGTTGACGATCAGCAGAGAGTTGTGTGCCAGCTCCATCTTAACATTATCATCTGTCGGTACAGGGAGACAGACGTGTGTCAGCTGACGATCAGCAGAGAGTTGTGTGCCAGCTCCATCTTAACATTATCATCTGTCGGTACAGGGAGACAGACGTGTGTCAGCTGACGATAAGTGGAGAGTTGTGTGCCAGCTCCATCTTAACATTATCATCTGTCGGTACAGGGAGACAGACGTGTGTCAGCTGACGATAAGTGGAGAGTTGTGTGCCAGCTCCATCTTAACATTATCATCTGTCGGTACAGGGAGACAGACGTGTCAGTTGACGATAAGTGGAGAGTTGTGTGCCAGCTCCATCTTAACATTAGCATCTGTCGGTACAGGGAGACAGACGTGTGTCGGCTGACAATCAGCAGAGAGTTGTGTGCCAGCTCCATCTTAACATTATCATCTGTCGGTACAGGGAGCCAGACGTGTGTCAGCTGACGATCAGCAGAGAGTTGTGCGCCAGCTCCATCTTAACATTATCATCTGTCGGTACAGGGAGACAGACGTGTGTCAGCTGACGATCAGCAGAGTTGTGTACCAGCTCCATCTTAACATTATCATCTGTCGGTACAGGGAGACAGACGTGTGTCAGCTGACGATCAGCAGAGTTGTGTACCAGCTCCATCTTAACATTATCATCTGTCGGTACAGGGAGACAGACGTGTCAGTTGACGATCAGCAGAGAGTTGTGTGCCAGCTCCATCTTAACATTATCATCTGTCGGTACAGGGAGACAGACGTGTGTCAGCTGACGATCAGCAGAGTTGTGTACCAGCTCCATCTTAACATTATCATCTGTCGGTACAGGGAGACAGACGTGTGTCAGTTGACGATAAGCAGAGAGTTGTGTGCCAGCTCCATCTTAACATTATCATCTGTCGGTACAGGGAGACAGACGTGTGTCAGCTGACGATCAGCAGAGAGTTGTGTGCCAGCTCCATCTTAACATTATCATCTGTCGGTACAGGGAGACAGACGTGTGTCAGCTGACGATCAGCAGAGAGTTGTGTGCCAGCTCCATCTTAACATTATCATCTGTCGGTACAGGGAGACAGACGTGTGTCAGCTGACGATCAGCAGAGAGTTGTGTGCCAGCTCCATCTTAACATTATCATCTGTCGGTACAGGGAGACAGACGTGTCAGTTGACGATAAGTGGAGAGTTGTGTGCCAGCTCCATCTTAACATTATCATCTGTCGGTACAGGGAGACACATGTGTGTCAGCTGACGATCAGCAGAGAGTTGTGTGCCAGCTCCATCTTAACATTATCATCTGTCGGTACAGGGAGACAGACGTGTGTCAGTTGACGATAAGCAGAGAGTTGTGTGCCAGCTCCATCTTAACATTATCATCTGTCGGTACAGGGAGACAGACGTGTGTCAGCTGACGATCAGCAGAGAGTTGTGTGCCAGCTCCATCTTAACATTATCATCTGTCGGTACAGGGAGACAGACGTGTGTCAGCTGACGATCAGTGGAGAGTTGTGTGCCAGCTCCATCTTAACATTATCATCTGTCGGTACAGGGAGACAGACGTGTCAGTTGACAATCAGCAGAGAGTTGTGTGCCAGCTCCATCTTAACATTATCATCTGTCGGTACAGGGAGACAGACGTGTCAGTTGACGATAAGCAGAGAGTTGTGTGCCAGCTCCATCTTAACATTATCATCTGTCGGTACAGGGAGACAGACGTGTCAGTTGACAATCAGCAGAGAGTTGTGTGCCAGCTCCATCTTAACATTATCATCTGTCGGTACAGGGAGACAGACGTGTCAGTTGACGATAAGCAGAGAGTTGTGTGCCAGCTCCATCTTAACATTATCATCTGTCGGTACAGGGAGACAGACGTGTGTCAGCTGACGATCAGCAGAGAGTTGTGTGCCAGCTCCATCTTAACATTATCATCTGTCGGTACAGGGAGACAGACGTGTGTCAGCTGACGATCAGCAGAGAGTTGTGTGCCAGCTCCATCTTAACATTATCATCTGTCGGTACAGGGAGACAGACGTGTCAGTTGACGATAAGTGGAGAGTTGTGTGCCAGCTCCATCTTAACATTATCATCTGTCGGTACAGGGAGACAGACGTGTGTCAGCTGACGATCAGCAGAGAGTTGTGTGCCAGCTCCATCTTAACATTATCATCTGTCGGTACAGGGAGACAGACGTGTGTCAGCTGACTATCAGCAGAGAGTTGTGTGCCAGCTCCATCTTAACATTATCATCTGTCGGTACAGGGAGACAGACGTGTGTCAGTTGACGATCAGCAGAGAGTTGTGTGCCAGCTCCATCTTAACATTATCATCTGTCGGTACAGGGAGACAGACGTGTGTCAGTTGACGATCAGCAGAGAGTTGTGCGCCAGCTCCATCTTAACATTATCATCTGTCGGTACAGGGAGACAGACGTGTGTCAGTTGACAATCAGCAGAGAGTTGTGTGCCAGCTCCATCTTAACATTATCATCTGTCGGTACAGGGAGACAGACGTGTCAGTTGACGATAAGTGGAGAGTTGTGTGCCAGCTCCATCTTAACATTATCATCTGTCGGTACAGGGAGACAGACGTGTGTCAGTTGACGATCAGCAGAGAGTTGTGTGCCAGCTCCATCTTAACATTATCATCTGTCGGTACAGGGAGACAGACGTGTGTCAGCTGACTATCAGCAGAGAGTTGTGTGCCAGCTCCATCTTAACATTATCATCTGTCGGTACAGGGAGACAGACGTGTGTCAGCTGACGATCAGCAGAGAGTTGTGTGCCAGCTCCATCTTAACATTATCATCTGTCGGTACAGGGAGACAGACGTGTGTCAGCTGACGATCAGCAGAGAGTTGTGTGCCAGCTCCATCTTAACATTATCATCTGTCGGTACAGGGAGACAGACGTGTCAGTTGACAATCAGCAGAGAGTTGTGTGCCAGCTCCATCTTAACATTATCATCTGTCGGTACAGGGAGACAGACGTGTGTCAGCTGACGATCAGCAGAGAGTTGTGTGCCAGCTCCATCTTAACATTATCATCTGTCGGTACAGGGAGACAGACGTGTCAGTTGACAATCAGCAGAGAGTTGTGTGCCAGCTCCATCTTAACATTATCATCTGTCGGTACAGGGAGACAGACGTGTGTCAGTTGACGATAAGTGGAGAGTTGTGTGCCAGCTCCATCTTAACATTATCATCTGTCGGTACAGGGAGACAGACGTGTGTCAGCTGACGATCAGCAGAGAGTTGTGTGCCAGCTCCATCTTAACATTATCATCTGTCGGTACAGGGAGACAGACGTGTGTCAGCTGACGATCAGCAGAGAGTTGTGTGCCAGCTCCATCTTAACATTATCATCTGTCGGTACAGGGAGACAGACGTGTGTCAGTTGACAATCAGCAGAGAGTTGTGTGCCAGCTCCATCTTAACATTACCATCTGTCGGTACAGGGAGACAGACGTGTGTCAGCTGACGATCAGCAGAGAGTTGTGTGCCAGCTCCATCTTAACATTATCATCTGTCGGTACAGGGAGACAGACGTGTCAGTTGACAATCAGCAGAGAGTTGTGTGCCAGCTCCATCTTAACATTATCATCTGTCGGTACAGGGAGACAGACGTGTGTCAGCTGACTATCAGCAGAGAGTTGTGTGCCAGCTCCATCTTAACATTATCATCTGTCGGTACAGGGAGACAGACGTGTGTCAGCTGACGATAAGTGGAGAGTTGTGCGCCAGCTCCATCTTAACATTATCATCTGTCGGTACAGGGAGACAGACGTGTCAGTTGACAATCAGCAGAGAGTTGTGTGCCAGCTCCATCTTAACATTATCATCTGTCGGTACAGGGAGACAGACGTGTGTCAGCTGACGATCAGCAGAGAGTTGTGTGCCAGCTCCATCTTAACATTATCATCTGTCGGTACAGGGAGACAGACGTGTGTCAGCTGACTATCAGCAGAGAGTTGTGTGCCAGCTCCATCTTAACATTATCATCTGTCGGTACAGGGAGACAGACGTGTCAGTTGACGATCAGCAGAGAGTTGTGTGCCAGCTCCATCTTAACATTATCATCTGTCGGTACAGGGAGACAGACGTGTGTCAGTTGACGATAAGTGGAGAGTTGTGTGCCAGCTCCATCTTAACATTATCATCTGTCGGTACAGGGAGACAGACGTGTGTCAGCTGACGATCAGCAGAGAGTTGTGTGCCAGCTCCATCTTAACATTATCATCTGTCGGTACAGGGAGACAGACGTGTCAGTTGACAATCAGCAGAGAGTTGTGTGCCAGCTCCATCTTAACATTATCATCTGTCGGTACAGGGAGACAGACGTGTGTCAGCTGACTATCAGCAGAGAGTTGTGTGCCAGCTCCATCTTAACATTATCATCTGTCGGTACAGGGAGACAGACGTGTGTCAGCTGACGATAAGTGGAGAGTTGTGCGCCAGCTCCATCTTAACATTATCATCTGTCGGTACAGGGAGACAGACGTGTCAGTTGACAATCAGCAGAGAGTTGTGTGCCAGCTCCATCTTAACATTATCATCTGTCGGTACAGGGAGACAGACGTGTGTCAGCTGACGATCAGCAGAGAGTTGTGTGCCAGCTCCATCTTAACATTATCATCTGTCGGTACAGGGAGACAGACGTGTCAGTTGACAATCAGCAGAGAGTTGTGTGCCAGCTCCATCTTAACATTATCAACTGTCGGTACAGGGAGACAGACGTGTGTCAGCTGACTATCAGCAGAGAGTTGTGTGCCAGCTCCATCTTAACATTATCATCTGTCGGTACAGGGAGACAGACGTGTGTCAGCTGACTATCAGCAGAGAGTTGTGTGCCAGCTCCATCTTAACATTATCATCTGTCGGTACAGGGAGACAGACGTGTGTCAGCTGACTATCAGCAGAGAGTTGTGTGCCAGCTCCATCTTAACATTATCATCTGTCGGTACAGGGAGACAGACGTGTGTCAGCTGACTATCAGCAGAGAGTTGTGTGCCAGCTCCATCTTAACATTATCATCTGTCGGTACAGGGAGACAGACGTGTGTCAGCTGACTATCAGCAGAGAGTTGTGTGCCAGCTCCATCTTAACATTATCATCTGTCGGTACAGGGAGACAGACGTGTGTCAGCTGACGATCAGCAGAGAGTTGTGTGCCAGCTCCATCTTAACATTATCATCTGTCGGTACAGGGAGACAGACGTGTGTCAGCTGACGATCAGCAGAGAGTTGTGTGCCAGCTCCATCTTAACATTATCATCTGTCGGTACAGGGAGACAGACGTGTGTCAGCTGACGATAAGTGGAGAGTTGTGTGCCAGCTCCATCTTAACATTATCATCTGTCGGTACAGGGAGACAGACGTGTGTCAGCTGACGATCAGCAGAGAGTTGTGTGCCAGCTCCATCTTAACATTATCATCTGTCGGTACAGGGAGACAGACGTGTGTCAGTTGACGATCAGCAGAGAGTTGTGTGCCAGCTCCATCTTAACATTATCATCTGTCGGTACAGGGAGACAGACGTGTCAGTTGACAATCAGCAGAGAGTTGTGTGCCAGCTCCATCTTAACATTATCATCTGTCGGTACAGGGAGACAGACGTGTGTCAGCTGACGATCAGCAGAGAGTTGTGTGCCAGCTCCATCTTAACATTATCATCTGTCGGTACAGGGAGACAGACGTGTGTCAGCTGACGATAAGTGGAGAGTTGTGTGCCAGCTCCATCTTAACATTATCATCTGTCGGTACAGGGAGACAGACGTGTCAGTTGACGATCAGCAGAGAGTTGTGTGCCAGCTCCATCTTAACATTATCATCTGTCGGTACAGGGAGACAGACGTGTGTCAGCTGACTATCAGCAGAGAGTTGTGTGCCAGCTCCATCTTAACATTATCATCTGTCGGTACAGGGAGACAGACGTGTCAGTTGACGATCAGCAGAGAGTTGTGTGCCAGCTCCATCTTAACATTATCATCTGTCGGTACAGGGAGACAGACGTGTGTCAGTTGACGATCAGCAGAGAGTTGTGTGCCAGCTCCATCTTAACATTATCATCTGTCGGTACAGGGAGACAGACGTGTGTCAGCTGACTATCAGCAGAGAGTTGTGTGCCAGCTCCATCTTAACATTATCATCTGTCGGTACAGGGAGACAGACGTGTGTCAGCTGACGATAAGTGGAGAGTTGTGTGCCAGCTCCATCTTAACATTATCATCTGTCGGTACAGGGAGACAGACGTGTGTCAGCTGACGATCAGCAGAGAGTTGTGTGCCAGCTCCATCTTAACATTATCATCTGTCGGTACAGGGAGACAGACGTGTGTCAGCTGACGATAAGTGGAGAGTTGTGTGCCAGCTCCATCTTAATATTATCATCTGTCGGTACAGGGAGACAGACGTGTGTCAGCTGACGATCAGCAGAGAGTTGTGTGCCAGCTCCATCTTAACATTATCATCTGTCGGTACAGGGAGACAGACGTGTGTCAGCTGACGATAAGTGGAGAGTTGTGTGCCAGCTCCATCTTAATATTATCATCTGTCGGTACAGGGAGACAGACGTGTGTCAGTTGACGATAAGTGGAGAGTTGTGTGCCAGCTCCATCTTAACATTATCATCTGTCGGTACAGGGAGACAGACGTGTGTCAGTTGACGATAAGCAGAGAGTTGTGTGCCAGCTCCATCTTAACATTATCATCTGTCGGTACAGGGAGACAGACGTGTGTCAGCTGACTATCAGCAGAGAGTTGTGTGCCAGCTCCATCTTAACATTATCATCTGTCGGTACAGGGAGACAGACGTGTCAGTTGACGATCAGCAGAGAGTTGTGTGCCAGCTCCATCTTAACATTATCATCTGTCGGTACAGGGAGACAGACGTGTGTCAGCTGACTATCAGCAGAGAGTTGTGTGCCAGCTCCATCTTAACATTATCATCTGTCGGTACAGGGAGACAGACGTGTGTCAGCTGACGATAAGTGGAGAGTTGTGTGCCAGCTCCATCTTAACATTATCATCTGTCGGTACAGGGAGACAGACGTGTGTCAGCTGACGATAAGTGGAGAGTTGTGTGCCAGCTCCATCTTAATATTATCATCTGTCGGTACAGGGAGACAGACGTGTCAGTTGACAATCAGCAGAGAGTTGTGTGCCAGCTCCAGCTTAACATTATCATCTGTCGGTACAGGGAGACAGACGTGTGTCAGTTGACGAAAAGTGGAGAGTTGTGTGCCAGCTCCATCTTAACATTATCATCTGTCGGTACAGGGAGACAGACGTGTGTCAGCTGACGATCAGCAGAGAGTTGTGTGCCAGCTCCATCTTAACATTATCATCTGTCGGTACAGGGAGACAGACGTGTGTCAGCTGACGATCAGCAGAGAGTTGTGTGCCAGCTCCATCTTAACATTATCATCTGTCGGTACAGGGAGACAGACGTGTGTCAGTTGACGATAAGTGGAGAGTTGTGTGCCAGCTCCATCTTAACATTATCATCTGTCGGTACAGGGAGACACATGTGTGTCAGCTGACGATCAGCAGAGAGTTGTGTGCCAGCTCCATCTTAACATTATCATCTGTCGGTACAGGGAGACAGACGTGTGTCAGCTGACTATCAGCAGAGAGTTGTGTGCCAGCTCCATCTTAACATTATCATCTGTCGGTACAGGGAGACAGACGTGTGTCAGCTGACTATCAGCAGAGAGTTGTGTGCCAGCTCCATCTTAACATTATCATCTGTCGGTACAGGGAGACAGACGTGTGTCAGCTGACGATCAGCAGAGAGTTGTGTGCCAGCTCCATCTTAACATTATCATCTGTCGGTACAGGGAGACAGACGTGTGTCAGCTGACTATCAGCAGAGAGTTGTGTGCCAGCTCCATCTTAACATTATCATCTGTCGGTACAGGGAGACAGACGTGTGTCAGCTGACGATCAGCAGAGAGTTGTGTGCCAGCTCCATCTTAACATTATCATCTGTCGGTACAGGGAGACAGCCGTGTCAGTTGACAATCAGCAGAGAGTTGTGTGCCAGCTCCATCTTAACATTATCATCTGTCGGTACAGGGAGACAGACGTGTGTCAGCTGACGATCAGCAGAGAGTTGTGTGCCAGCTCCATCTTAACATTATCATCTGTCGGTACAGGGAGACAGACGTGTGTCAGCTGACGATCAGCAGAGAGTTGTGCGCCAGCTCCATCTTAACATTATCATCTGTCGGTACAGGGAGACAGACGTGTGTCAGCTGACGATCAGCAGAGAGTTGTGTGCCAGCTCCATCTTAACATTATCATCTGTCGGTACAGGGAGACAGACGTGTCAGCTGACGATCAGCAGAGAGTTGTGTGCCAGCTCCATCTTAACATTATCATCTGTCGGTACAGGGAGACAGACGTGTGTCAGCTGACGATAAGCAGAGAGTTGTGTGCCAGCTCCATCTTAACATTATCATCTGTCGGTACAGGGAGACAGACGTGTGTCAGCTGACTATCAGCAGAGAGTTGTGTGCCAGCTCCATCTTAACATTATCATCTGTCGGTACAGGGAGACAGACGTGTGTCAGTTGACGATAAGTGGAGAGTTGTGTGCCAGCTCCATCTTAACATTATTATCTGTCGGTACAGGGAGACAGACGTGTGTCAGCTGACGATCAGCAGAGAGTTGTGTGCCAGCTCCATCTTAACATTATCATCTGTCGGTACAGGGAGACAGACGTGTGTCAGTTGACGATCAGCAGAGAGTTGTGTGCCAGCTCCATCTTAACATTATCATCTGTCGGTACAGGGAGACAGACGTGTGTCAGCTGACTATCAGCAGAGAGTTGTGTGCCAGCTCCATCTTAACATTATCATCTGTCGGTACAGGGAGACAGACGTGTGTCAGCTGACGATAAGTGGAGAGTTGTGTGCCAGCTCCATCTTAACATTATCATCTGTCGGTACAGGGAGACAGACGTGTGCCAGCTGACGATAAGTGGAGAGTTGTGTGCCAGCTCCATCTTAACATTATCATCTGTCGGTACAGGGAGACAGACGTGTGTCAGCTGACGATCAGCAGAGAGTTGTGTGCCAGCTCCATCTTAACATTATCATCTGTCGGTACAGGGAGACAGACGTGTGTCAGTTGACAATCAGCAGAGAGTTGTGTGCCAGCTCCATCTTAACATTATCATCTGTCGGTACAGGGAGACAGACGTGTGTCAGCTGACGATAAGCAGAGAGTTGTGTGCCAGCTCCATCTTAACATTATCATCTGTCGGTACAGGGAGACAGACGTGTGTCAGTTGACAATCAGCAGAGAGTTGTGTGCCAGCTCCATCTTAACATTATCATCTGTCGGTACAGGGAGACAGACGTGTGTCAGTTGACGATAAGCAGAGAGTTGTGTGCCAGCTCCATCTTAACATTATCATCTGTCGGTACAGGGAGACAGACGTGTGTCAGTTGACAATCAGCAGAGAGTTGTGTGCCAGCTCCATCTTAACATTATCATCTGTCGGTACAGGGAGACAGACGTGTGTCAGTTGACGATAAGCAGAGAGTTGTGTGCCAGCTCCATCTTAACATTATCATCTGTCGGTACAGGGAGACACACGTGTGTCAGCTGACTATCAGCAGAGAGTTGTGTGCCAGCTCCATCTTAACATTATCATCTGTCGGTACAGGGAGACAGACGTGTGTCAGTTGACGATCAGCAGAGAGTTGTGTGCCAGCTCCATCTTAACATTATCATCTGTCGGTACAGGGAGACAGACGTGTGTCAGCTGACGATAAGTGGAGAGTTGTGTGCCAGCTCCATCTTAACATTATCATCTGTCGGTACAGGGAGACAGACGTGTGTCAGCTGACGATCAGCAGAGAGTTGTGTGCCAGCTCCATCTTAACATTATCATCTGTCGGTACAGGGAGACAGACGTGTCAGTTGACAATCAGCAGAGAGTTGTGTGCCAGCTCCATCTTAACATTATCATCTGTCGGTACAGGGAGACAGACGTGTGTCAGTTGACGATAAGTGGACACGTGGACAGTGGACAGATGTCGATAGTCGATACTCAGTGGTCAGAACTCAGGAGTCCTGGAATGGAGACCCAAGCATAGCTGTCGATTTACATACCTTTGAGGTGCCCCCTCCCCAATGCTGAGCTCGCCCCCCCCCCCATGTTTACCCTCGCCCTCCCGCCCCTCCCCCCCCCCCCAATGTTTTTGGCCGCTGGCGGATCCAAGAGAGAGCAAAGCGGCCAAGCCTTCCAAACCGCCTGAAATCGGCTATAGGTCAGTTCTACCTCAGGTAACAGCTGTATGTATAGAAACGTGACTTAGAATGCTTCCGGGTAAAACAAAATCAGAAAAGGTGCGCAAAGAATCACTAATACGATGCCCGGTAGGCATGAAAATGGCGGCGCTCCGCCAGGCCGTTTTTTTATATTTCCAAAGAATCTTTGACCGTGTTCAAACAACCCTAGTAATATGGAGGATAAAGTTTGTACTCGCATGAAATGCTGGCAATACCGCAACAGTGGTATTGCCAGTCAATGCATGGCGTAAATTTCGAACGCCATTGATAGGGGGGGGGGGGGGGGATATCGGCCCCTGGTTATCTTCCGAACCAATTAGCGCAGCGAGACGCGCAAGAAGGCATTCGAAAGCTCTCAATAAGACGTATTTCAATAATTATCGATTTTGTTTTTATTGAGGTCAAATATCAGGTCACGGTAAGGTCAAAGGTCAAAACCGAGATATTTGAGTGTATGGGCCATACTTTCCATCGAAAGTCTTCGATTGCGACCATTATCACCCAAAGTGCTCTTAAAGGTAACATGCACATCCAGCATGAGCAAAAGGGAGAATTTTGGCAAAGGTCACGATCAAGGTCAGGTTACAAAAGGTGAGTCCGCATGACCTGAAGTATGCGCACGAAATATACGAAAGCCATGCGACACATGTTCAATGGATTATTTTACACGTATAATTCGATCGTGATAGTCATTTTACCACCTGGCCTCATTTCGGTGAAGTTAAAACTTGTGTGTAGTGACGTCACTAAATTCGCTATATCTCGATTTTTATCGGCAAAATTGCTTAATTCATGCACATAAGACGTAAAGTCGGTGTAGTAGAAGGTATCCAAAGTTTCACATTCATGCCGCTATTGGTTTTTGAGCTATTGCGAAAATACATCAGGGGACGGGTGATATCCCCCCCCCCCCCCAGTAAGGTTAACATTGCCGTTTTACTAAGAAGGGTTCCAAGTAAGGCCTCGGGCCTTCTGGAGGATGCAGACCGGCCAAAAACGTTGGTTTGAGGGGCCGTCCGACAGAAGTCCAAAACTATGATATTTCGTCAGTTTTTGCATTATGAATTGATTAAAAAATACCCTCCTTTGTACAAGTTGCCTATAATTTTTCTTTAAAATGTGTAAAGCCATGACCCTCCCCTTAGATCCGTCCCTGTTCGTCCCCCCCCCCAATAGTTTTCAAAAATCTACACCGCTGGACCCAAGTCAACACACCGGGGTGTGTTGACTTGGGTCCACAACACACCGGTAAAGCAAGGTATGGCTGTGATCAACGCCCAAACGCAAAGAGCCGGGAATCAATGAGACGAAAGACGGACAAGCCAACAAACAGCAGGCAAGTACAGAGAAGGAACTGGCGACAGGCGAACCAAATGAAAAACAGAAACGTGCTGACTTACACTTGACTACCTAATGACATGCAAAAAACTGAATATCGCATAATTAGATTACGGCCGCTACAAAGTGTATATGTGCTCCAGAAGCAGATGGACCAGTAATAGTCAGCTAGATGATCAGCAGCAACGTATCAGCAGCAACCATTACGTGTTCAGTTGCTTCGACCACGGCTTCACTACCGCGGTATGATCCATTATAACCGGAGTATATTGGCACGGTAAGCATGCACGTCCATTTGAGGGGTAAGAGCGACTTGAACGACGCGATCGTCCCCATGATTAATGTGATGCACCACAGGAATCAATCGTGGGCCAATTTCATTTGTTGTTTTAGCGATCAGTGTTTATGCCTGAACGGTGTATGTTTCATTCCACGAGTTAATGTCTCTGTGCAGTGCGCACTGCGCATGCCATCTGCCCACCACGCTGGGTTTTCAATCTCTGTCAGTTGGAAGCACATTGCTGTTACCTTCCTAGGCCAGCAGCAGTGAAAATCTATCTTCCAATGACGAACTAGAAGGCTGGTCGTTTGTTTTTGTCTTCGCGCTACTGGATCGTTTTTGCTATCATTTTTGTACCTACCATCAGCGATAAAACATGAGTTATCTTAATGGACATGTCCATTAAAGGAAATAGTTCACCTTCAACATGGGTTTTGAACTGAAATAGCAGTTTTGTAGCCCGTGTTGAGAAATCCTTATCTGGAACCTTTCTTGGCTGAAAAGACTCTCCAGCCGAAGATATTTGACTTTTTGGCGAAGGAATACGGCGCATATATGATGTACCGTACCGTCTGAAAGTGCCAGCACTGCCATGGAGCATGCGCAGACCAATAACGCACACCATAAAATCAATAATTTACAATCTTCTGTCCTGAATTGGCGCGATGTAGGACCATTTTTAAAAAGAAAAAAAGAAACTGTATTAAAAAATATAATAAAATCGTGTTCTGAAAAAATCCGAAGGTGAACTATTTAATAAGATGTCTATGCATATACACTCGTTGGACGTCAAACAGTTGGGGTTCTGGCGAGTTCAGAAGTGAGGCGACAGTGCCCCCTCCGCGTCCGGTGACGCCTGGCCAGCGTCAGACTGCCCCCCTCCGCGTCCGGTGACGCCTGGCCAGCGTCAGACTGCCCCCTCCGCGTCCGGTGACGCCTGGCCAGTGTCAGACTGCCCCCTCCGCGTCCGGTGACGCCTGGCCAGCGTCAGACTGCCCCCCATCTGCGTCCGGTGACGCCTGGCCAGTGTCAGACTGCTCCCCCCCTCTGCGTCCGGTGACGCCTGGCCAGTGGCAGACTCCTCCCCCCTCTGCTTCCGGTGACGCCTGGCCAGCGTCAGACTGCCCCCTCCGCGTCCAGTGACGCCTGGCCAGTGTCAGACTGCTCCCCCTCCGCGTCCGGTGACGCCTGGCCAGCGTCAGACTGCCCCCCTCCGCGTCCGGTGACACCTGGCCAGTGTCAGACTGCCCCCCTCTGCGTCCGGTGCCGCCTGGCCAGTGTCAGACTGCCCCTCTCCGCGTCCGGTGACACCTGGCCAGTGTCAGACTGCCCCCCTCTGCGTCCGGTGACGCCTGGCCAGTGTCAGACTGCCCCCCTCCGCGTCCGGTGACGCCTGGCCAGTGTCAGACTGCCCCCCCCCCCTCCGCGTCCGGTGACGCCTGGCCAGCGTCAGACTGCCCCCTCTGCGTCCGGTGACGCCAGGCCAGTGTCAGACTGCTCCCCCCTCCGCGTCCGGTGACGCCTGGCCAGTGTCAGACTGTCCGACACGTCATATACCCTGCTCGTGTCGGCCTGTCAAAGCTTATCGTACTGCGCTTTACTGTACTGTGTTACTGTGTACTGTACTGTGCTTTACTGTACTGTGTTACTGTGTACTGTACTGTGCTTTACTATATTGTGTTACTGTGTACTGTACTGTGCTTTACTGTATTGTGTTACTGTGTACTGTACTGTGCTTTACTGTATTGTGTTACTGTGTACTGTACTGCGCTTTACTGTACTGTGTTACTGTGTACTGTACTGCGCTTTACTGTACTGTGTTACTGTATACTGTACTGTGCTTTACTGTACTGTGTTACTGTGTACTGTACTGTGCTTTACTGTATTGTGTTACTGTGTACTGTACTGTGCTTTACTGTATTGTGTTACTGTGTACTGTACTGTGCTTTACTGTATTGTGTTACTGTATACTGTACTGTGCTTTACTGTACTGTGTTACTGTGTACTGTACTGTGCTTTACTGTATTGTGTTACTGTGTACTGTACTGTGCTTTACTGTATTATGTTACTGTGTACTATACTGCGCTTTACTGTACTGTGTTACTGTGTACTGTAACTGCGCTTTACTGTACTGTGTTACTGTATACTATACTGTGCTTTACTGTACTGTGTTACTGTGTACTGTACTGTGCTTTACTGTATTGTGTTACTGTGTACTGTACTGTGCTTTACTGTACTGTGTTACTGTGTACTGGACTGTGCTTTACTGTACTGTGTTACTGTGTACTGTACTGTGCTTTACTGTACTGTGTTACTGTGTACTGTACTGTGCTTTACTGTACTGTGTACTGTACTGTGCTTTACTGTACTGTGTTACTGTGTACTGTACTGTGCTTTACTGTACTGTGTTACTGTATACTGTACTGTGCTTTACTGTATTGTGTTACTGTGTACTGTACTACGCTTTACTGTACTGTGTTACTGTATACTGTACTGTGCTTTACTGTATTGTGTTACTGTGTACTGTACTGTGCTTTACTGTACTGTGTTACTGTGTACTGTACTGTGCTTTACTGTACTGTGTTACTGTGTACTGTACTTGACTGTACTGTGTTACTGTGTACTGTACTTTACTGTACTGTGTTACTGTGTACTGTACTGTGCTTTACTGTACTGTGTTACTGTGTACTGGACTGCGCTTTACTGTACTGTGTTACTGTGTACTGTACTTGACTGTACTGTGTTACTGTGTACTGTACTTTACTGTACTGTGTTACTGTGTATTGTACTGTGCTTTACTGTATTGTGTTACTGTGTACTGGACTGCGCTTTACTGTACTGTGTTACTGTGTACTGTACTTGACTGTACTGTGTTACTGTGTACTGTACTTTACTGAACTGTGTTACTGTGTACTGTACTGTGCTTTACTGTACTGTGTTACTGTGTACTGTACTGTGCTTTACTGTACTGTGTTACTGTGTACTGTACTGTGCTTTACTGTACTGTGTTACTGTGTACTGTACTGTGCTTTACTGTACTGTGCTACTGTGTACTGTACTGTGCTTTACTGTATTGTGTTACTGTGTACTGTACTGTGCTTTACTGTACTGTGTTACTGTGTACTGTACTGTGCTTTACTGTACTGTGTTACTGTGTACTGTACTGTGCTTTACTGTACTGTGTTACTGTGTACTGTGTTTTACTGTAACGAAGGCTGGTTATGTGACGCTGTCGAAATACAGGACCTTACTGTTGGCTTTCGTGTTTCGTAACCCATTCATTCGTTGCAGCTATTACTTCCATCACATCTATACTTTATGATATGCGCACTATTACACGGATTTGTATTATGTATTTTACAAGTTTCCTGTT
Source organism: Chirona hameri (assembly GCA_036785665.1). Lineage (NCBI taxonomy): Eukaryota > Metazoa > Arthropoda > Thecostraca > Balanomorpha > Balanidae > Chirona > Chirona hameri. The sequence goes on along the minus strand of JAXIVJ010001336.1, from coordinate 32,204 downwards.
TGTGATCTTTAACCGTAAGTCGTATTATGAACGGTTTTCAATGCAATGCATTCACGTTGTATCAATCATTCTACAGAAATACGTTCGATGCCGTCCTTTTGAGAATCAGTTATTGTTCCGACCAAAAACCGTTGTGAGCCCTCAAATGACGTTTAGCTATTGCACTCCCATTGCAGTAAATGCCAGCCATCCATTGCTGCCATATATGGTTAACAATGTCGTATCGGTGCCAGGCGGCCCGCGGGACCGTCTATGTGACGTCACAGGGCGCCGTGACGTCATAGGGGGAAAACGGTGTGGCGTGTGGCGTCCTCGGCTCCTTACCACTGCTAACAGGACCAAGCCGATTTTAAAGGGCCCCCGGCCAGACGCTCCGGCCATGACCTGGCCATGAACCGGTCTCGGCGGTACGGTTAGCCGGAGACGGCGGCGCTGAGAGCAGCTATGTCGACCGAGGCGGCACGGTGAGCCGGAGACGGCGGCGCTGAGAGCAGCCATGTCGACCGAGGCGACACGGTGAGCCGGAGACGGCGCCGCTGAGAGCAGCCATGTCGACCGAGGCGACACGGTGAGCCGGAGACGGCGCCGCTGAGAGCAGCCATGTCGACCGAGGCGGCACGGTGAGCCGGAGACGGCGGCGCTGAGAGCAGCCATGTCGACCGAGGCGACACGGTGAGCCGGAGACGGCGCCGCTGAGAGCAGCCATGTCGACCGAGGCGGCACGGTGAGCCGGAGACGGCGCCGTTGAGAGCAGCCATGTCGACCGAGGCGACACGGTGAGCCGGAGACGGCGCCGCTGAGAGCAGCCATGTCGACCGAGGCGACACGGTCATATTGTATCCAGTCATTCATCCGTTGTTCGGCCGTCAGCAAGGCCGTGTTTTGCAGTGGTAAACATCGGTGACCCAGGTAGGAGGCGAGAACAAATGGGAAAAAATTGACGCTAACTAAGTATACAATTACGGAAACTTTTGGACTCATGCTAAGCAAGGCAATATGTAGAACGCTTTTCCTTATTCAAGGTCCGAAGAAAGCTTTAAATGAGTTACAACGTTCTACCTGCTGTTTTCCTAGCAATAACGGATTTTTTCCCCGTAATGTCGTAACATGTTTTGGTCTATTTTTTCACGTCTGGAGTGGGCCAGTACCGTTATAGGCCTGAGTCGCGTCACCCGGCGCTCCCTGACCCTGCCTCTCCGTTATAGGCCTGGGTCGCGTCACCCGGCGCTCCCTGAACCTTCCTCTCCGTCATAGGCCTGGGTCACGTCACCCGGCGCTCCCTGACCCTGCCTCTCCGTTATAGGCCTGGGTCGCGTCACCCGGCGCTCCCTGAACCTTCCTCTCCGTCATAGGCCTGGGTCACGTCACCCGGCGCTCCCTGACCCTGCCTCTCCGTTATAGGCCTGGGTCGCGTCACCCGGCGCTCCCTGAACCTTCCTCTCCGTCATAGGCCTGGGTCACGTCACCCGGCGCTCCCTGACCCTTCCTCTCCGTCATAGGCCTGGGTCGCGTCACCCGGCGCTCCCTGAACCTTCCTCTCCGTTATAGGCCTGGGTCGCGTCACCCGGCGCTCCCTGACCCTTCCTCTCCGTTATAGGCCTGGGTCGCGTCACCCGGCGCTCCCTGACCCTTCCTCTCCGTTATAGGCCTGGGTCACGTCACCCGGCGCTCCCTGACCCTTCCTCTCCGTCATAGGCCTGGGTCGCGTCACCCGGCGCTCCCTGAACCTTCCTCTCCGTTATAGGCCTGGGTCGCGTCACCCGGCGCTCCCTGACCCTTCCTCTCCGTTATAGGCCTGGGTCGCGTCACCCGGCGCTCCCTGACCCTTCCTCTCCGTTATAGGCCTGGGTCGCGTCACCCGGCGCTCCCTGAACCTTCCTCTCCGTTATAGGCCTGAGTCGCGTCACCCGGCGCTCCCTGAACCTTCCTCTCCGTTATAGGCCTGGGTCGCGTCACCCGGCGCTCCCTGACCCTTCCTCTCAGTTATAGGCCTGGGTCGCGTCACCCGGCGCTCCCTGAACCTTCCTCTCCGTTATAGGCCTGGGTCGCGTCACCCGGCGCTCCCTGAACCTTCCTCTCCGTCATAGGCCTGGGTCACGTCACCCGGCGCTCCCTGACCCTTCCTCTCCGTCATAGGCCTGGGTCGCGTCACCCGGCGCTCCCTGAACCTTCCTCTCCGTTATAGGCCTGGGTCGCGTCACCCGGCGCTCCCTGACCCTTCCTCTCCGTTATAGGCCTGGGTCGCGTCACCCGGCGCTCCCTGACCCTTCCTCTCCGTTATAGGCCTGGGTCACGTCACCCGGCGCTCCCTGACCCTTCCTCTCCGTCATAGGCCTGGGTCGCGTCACCCGGCGCTCCCTGAACCTTCCTCTCCGTTATAGGCCTGGGTCGCGTCACCCGGCGCTCCCTGACCCTTCCTCTCCGTTATAGGCCTGGGTCGCGTCACCCGGCGCTCCCTGACCCTTCCTCTCCGTTATAGGCCTGGGTCGCGTCACCCGGCGCTCCCTGAACCTTCCTCTCCGTTATAGGCCTGAGTCGCGTCACCCGGCGCTCCCTGAACCTTCCTCTCCGTCATAGGCCTGGGTCGCGTCACCCGGCGCTCCCTGACCCTTCCTCTCCGTTATAGGCCTGGGTCGCGTCACCCGGCGCTCCCTGAACTTTCCTCTCCGTTATAGGCCTGAGTCGCGTCACCCGGCGCTCCCTGAACCTTCCTCTCCGTTATAGGCCTGGGTGGCGTCACCCGGCGCTCCCTGACCCTTCCTCTCCGTTGTAGGCCTGGGTCGCGTCACCCGGCGCTCCCTGAACCTTCCTCTCCGTTATAGGCCTGAGTCGCGTCACCCGGCGCTCCCTGAACCTTCCTCTCCGTTATAGGCCTGGGTCGCGTCACCCGGCGCTCCCTGAACCTTCCTCTCCGTTATAGGCCTGGGTCGCGTCACCCGGCGCTCCCTGACCCTTCCTCTCCGTTGTAGGCCTGGGTCGCGTCACCCGGCGCTCCCTGAACCTTCCTCTCCAGACATCCCGTCCCGAGTCCGGCGGCAGACACTCGTGAAGCTCCCGATGCAGCTGAATCTGCTGAATCATCCCGCCAATGGCACTCCCAGTCTGTGGCAGAGCTGAACTGACAAAGGTGAACTGATTCAGAGGTGAACCGAGCCCGGGCCCTGCACTGTTGGCGTGTTTACTTTTACACGGCGTTTGGCAGCGTTCGAGATCAACTTTACCCTGCAGGTCGGCGGTTTGACGTCGATCAGCTAACATCAGCAAAACATGGACGGCGGAGGTTGAGCGACCTATTGTTGTCCTATGAGTCCATGACCAGCTTGTTGCAACCATTTAATCTAAAAGTAAACCGGATCGAGCGCCACTGGCCGTGCCTGGTGCCAATTACGTTGTTGACTTGTCCGGTCGGGGCGACAGCTTTAAAACTCCGAGGGAAGGGCGGGATGACGCCGCCCGTAAAAACCCTGCCTCCTGGCGGCCGTGAACTGTACCACTCACCACATGCATGAGATCATGCACGCTCAGGGCCGGCCGGGACGCAGTGACGCAGTGACGCAGTCCTAACTCCTATAGGTACCAGCAGGGACGTAGCCAAGGGGGCCCACGGGGCCATGCTCCCCCGCCCCTGACAAAACAATTTACACTAGATAAAATGCGATTCTGCTGACGACCCGATCCCCCCCCCCGCCCCGGTGAACACAACATTTGGCTGAGCGAAATTTAACTCTCCCACTGACGTGCCCCCCCCCCCTTCCCCCTGATAAAAATCCTGGCTACGCACCTGGATACCAGCGACACAGCGCTGCTGTAGTTCCCAGCCCAGCGGACCAGCTCAGCGGACCCAGCGGACCGAGTTCGTGACAGTTGTGCGTGATTACCGTGCACAGCTCGCTATACACTGTGCAATGTGCAATGTGCGCACCGTGCTGCAGGTGGCCGGCCTGAGGGCGCAGCCGGCCGGCGTGTCGCGTGGCCTTGAGTCGTCGTCTCCGCGTGCCCCGGTCCCCCACCCCGGTCCCCCAGGCCACACCCACGGTCCCTCGGTGATGTGACGCGACCGGTATCCCCACACGGTACAGCCACCCACGCGGTATAACCGCTCTGTGTAACAGTCATATACGGCAGAGAATTGCATCCCGTGGGATCGGCCGCGGCAGAGTTATGTTGAGCACACTCAGAACACCCACACTACCACCAACTAGATCCGAGCTAGGCACACCAGATCTGATCTGGAGTGTGCTCCATTCCTGAGATAGAGGCCAGGTACTTCAACATAACTCGCTGCACACGTTTCCCGGGAGTGTATATTCAAAGCCGGACATTTAGACGGCAGGGAATTGCACCCCCGCGGGACCGGCCGCGGTAGAAATTATGTTGAGCACACTCCAAACACACACACAACCACTGACCAGATCCGACCTGGGTCTGTCACCCGCCCCGCCTAATTGTTTTCATTTAGTGTTGAATTTGATTGATTGATTGATTAATCAGTTGATTAATCGTTTAATTAATTAATTAGTTTGAAAAAAAAACTAGAATCGTTTTACTTTTTAGTGTATACCTGATGTGTGTTGAATGTCTGTGTTCCCTGTTTCGGCCTCCCTCTCGCTATTTGCACCGAACGATCATGAGCCGGTTTAACGTAAAACCTTTGCCTTTGCCTTATGCTTTCTGCGCCGGACAATATTAGCCGGCTTAACGTAACGTTAAAAATTTAACCTGGCTAAAATCGCAAGTTAACTTGCCCCCCCCCCGGCAATAGCCTTGCGGCTAGCTGGGAAGAAAATTAAAAAGCAAGAAAAAAGCGGACCTGACCTGACGCTACTGATCAACCGCGACGGTGAACGGACCTGCGCCGCCCGCCAGCGGTGCCAGCACTGCAGGCTGTGCTGTAGGCACCGGACTGCAACCGTACGACAAGCAGACAGACACTGTCGGCAGTGCTGACAGTGAACGGACCTGGACCTGAGCCGGCACTGTCGGCAGTGCTGACGGTGAACGGACCTGGACCTGAGCCGGCACTGTCGGCAGTGCTGACGGTGAACGGACCTGGACCTGAGCCGGCACTGTCGGCAGTGCTGACGGTGAACGGACCTGGACCTGAGCCGGCACTGTCGGCAGTGCTGACGGTGAACGGACCTGGACCTGAGCCGGCACTGTCGGCAGTGCTGACAGTGAACGGACCTGAACCTGGGCCGGCACTGTCGGCAGTGCTGACGGTGAACGGACCTGGACCTGAGCCGGCACTGTCGGCAGTGCTGACGGTTAACGGACCTGGACCTGAGCCGGCACTGTCGGCAGTGCTGACGGTGAACGGACCTGAACCTGAGCCGGCACTGTCGGTTACGCTAACGGTGTTCGGACCTGGACTTATAAACCGACACGGCCTGCCGATAGAACTCCACCTGTACAGGTGCCACGGCATGTACGGGCACATATCACGTGCCGTGTGCATCGGAGCCGCTTATCGCCCACGGCAGGAAGAGCAGAGGGAACATATAGTACACTTGATATGACAGGGTTTCAGACTTTGGACCGGTTTCGCGGGAAAAACCAGCCTGAAATATCAGTGTTTCTGTTTCACTGCAAAAAACAACCTATCCGGATCAGTTTTTCATAAGGAATTCCAATCTGGAATCGAAAATAGCATGACATCTAGTTTTTCTCTCATCTCGTGAAGGTATCTCCCTGATCACTTCGCGTCTGCGTGCCTTGTAAACAAAAACACCGATTCTACAAAACGCGTTAAATCGGCAGGAAAACCAATAGGATCTGTAGACAAGATGTTCAGGTCCAATAGCTATTGGTTTTCTAATCGATGTAGGCCTTTAACAAACAAATATTTTTGTTTACAAGAGGGTGATTTTTACAAGGTGAGGTCAACAACAACACGCGAGCACGAAACCATTGATTGCACCGTCAAGATAGCTCGCAGGAGATTGGCATTGACACCATTTCGTTCCTAAGGCTTTGCTCAATCGATCCATCTCCAGTTTGTACTATTTATAACCCGGATAAGTGTTGTAGCAGAATGGTTTTATGAGAAATTGTTACTAAATTGGCCTATTTGAATATAGTTTTTACTCTGGTCGGTTCGGCTAAGATCCAACGCAGCGTCTAAATAAAATGTGAGGAACTAATTGAACTCGATATTTTCTGAAAGCAAATTGAATGAACAAGAGAATGAGCATAGCGCAAACTCTGCCAAGCAAATGGTTGTGGTGCTACGGCTCTTCGAAGTTGGGCGACCAATATTTTTCACCCCGAAAAAACGCGTTTTTTGCCATATTTTCGTCTTTTACGCTAAACTATTCATACTCAGAGTAAATATATTTAACTTTTGAGGATGGCAAATGAAATTCCACTTAATTTCCAATATTTTGAAGCCAAGTTTGTCAAGATTGATTTAAAACTGACGCGTGTAGGCGGAAGACCCATTCGGTCTCCCTTAGTTATTAGTAAATCCCTATAATATACCTACCAATCGATAGGGAATATCACATTTAGTAACTATGGATGTCTTCCCCAACACATTTTGCACTATAACTAATTATAACTTCAATAATTAAAGAAAATAGTTCACCTTCAACATTAGTTTTAAACTGAGATAGCAATTTTGTAGCCCGTGTTGGGAAACCCCTAGCTGCAAGTTTTCTTGACTGAAAAGACCAGCCGAATATATTTGATTTTTTGGCGAAGGAATGCGGTGCTGGCGAAAGAATGTTGTACTGGTTCTAGCCAGGGCAGAGGCTACACCATCAGCCAATCAGCTTGCAGCTGGTGCTAGCAAGCGAATTGCAGGCCGCCGGTTGGCACATCTCCAATGCGAGTCTATCCTTACGCGACTACTTTCGAATCTGATTGGCTGAACCATTGTTTACATTCGCGTGACGTCAAGACTCTGACTCAGAGAGTATGCATATAGTTTTGATAAACAATACAAATTTACGACCTTATGTCCTGAATCGGCGCGATATACGGCCATTTTTGGCAATATAAAAAGAAATTATATTAAAAAATATAATCAAATCGTGTTTGGTAAAAAATTTGCAAGGTGAACTATTTCCTTTAATATATCGCCGCTTCCGTCGCCTCGCCCGTCGCCAAACTTTGTCTACACGCCGGCTGACGACGACCGACTTTGATACGACAAGTATAGACAGCGTTCACGGCGGCCCGGCTATGACGTCACAGAACTCACTAAATCCTATCACGCTCTGACTAAACCTTCGTTCCTGGTGGAGCGCAGGATTTACATTTTAGACCGAAGGTCGGCCGCGCAGCGTCCGCCACCACGACGTGACCTTGCACGTCAATCACCGGCTCGCGAAATTATTCGGCGTCATTTTTACTCTGCAATCAAATACTGTCAGCTCTAATAGGTACCTCAAGACGTGTGTTTATAAATAGCAACCAAGTTAAGGAGGAGGCTAGTACTAAGGGAGACATAAGTCATCAAAAATATAGATATTGTTTTTTTTTGGGGGGGGGGGGCATCGTCCATACTTGGTCTCCAATATGTCTTCCGGTTTTTGAATATTTTTGAGAGCAAAACTTATTTTGGGATGAAAGAAAAAGTTTTTTGGGGAACAATTTCCACAAAATTAAACTTTTCAAACATATTCACAAACCGGAAGATATATTGGAGAACAAAGTATGGACGATGCCCCCAAAAATCAAAGCAATATCTATATTTTTGACAATCTTATGTCTCCCTAAGTACCAGCCTCCTCTTTAACTTGGTTGCTATTTCCAAACACGCCCTCAAGACTATTACAATTGTTGCAATGGCGTCATGGACGATCCTGATTTTGCCTGTGTATCTTCCTGCGTCGATATATCTATCTGCGTCGATATGGCGACGATCGTGGTGGATCGTGGTGGGCGATCAGTCGTGCACTGAACCAGTCGTGATACTCTCGAGTCTCGGGAAATAGTGTTGTCCCAACATTGTTAGGTAAGATACACTATAAATAACATAACAGGTACATAATAGTGTCCTCAAAGATGCATAGTGACTAAAGAGTGAAGTTTTATAACATATAAAACGTCAGGGACGTGTTTTTGACCCGCGTGTATATTTTGTTTACACCCGTGTCCGCCAAACCGGTCCAGAGTCCGAAACCCTGTCATATCCGTGACGTTCCAGACGTGACAGCTGCTGACCGGACGGACCGGAGCTGCTGTGACCCTTATTAGTAAAGTAACCTTGGCTGTGACCGGCTGTGACCGGAATCCGGGGCAAAATCGCAAGGTTGCTGATCGTCGAGTGATACATGGACATCAAAAGTGTATCAGTTGTGACACTTCGAGAGGAACCATCACGATTACAAAAAAAACTGTGCCACTGACGAAACCGGTCGGTTTCTAAAAAGGTTTTAGAAATCGACACCTACAACGGTGATTTCATCTACTAGCCAGTAACATTTTCCAATTAACATTTTGGACGTCCCGATGAAGTAGATACAGTATTCGCCATTTAATAAATTAAATATTGACATATAAAAGAAGGACACTTGTTTTTGTTTTTGTTTAGAGGAAGCACTCTGGCCGTAGAGACGGTGAATTGCCTTATGATGGAAACGCTTTACCTAACTATCATGCACGCGGTACATCTCATTATCTGACAGCTGGGATAAAAGTCGTGTGTCCAACTGGCAATAGACATTTTCCACCAGACACGAAAGCATCTGGTGATAATGATGCACGCGGTACATCTCATTATCTGACAGCTGGGATAACAGTCGTGTGTCCAACTGGCAATAGACATTTTCCACCAGACACGAAAGCATACCTTGACCAAGTTCGTAAAGCTTATTACTGATGAGCCACCTAAGCCATAGAGCATTATATACAAAAAGGAATAAAACCCATAGTCTCATACTATTTAATATATAGGGTGGGCCAGAAATAAATAGGCCGAAGTTTTCTTTCATAAAATCTTTATCTTCTGTCCTCAAGTCAAAAATCGGGTGTGATTATATTGACAATAAAATGGCACGACAGGTAAACAACTCATGACGGCACTGCCTGACATACATTAGTCGTCCTGACACATCACATCAGGTGCTCAATATGTGCACCCCGACGCTCCTTCACTAGCGGTAGATGGCCGTCCTTGAGGTGCAGAACTGCTCTGTCGATCATGTCCTCAGGGATTCGGGCCACTTCACGGATGCCCCGAGTCCTTTAGCTCGGTCGTGGTCTTCAGTCTCCACGTATACACTATCTTTCAAATACCCACACATGCAAAAGTCTAGTGGGTTGAGATCCGGACTGTAAGGGGCCCATGGGATCGTCGACTTGAGGCGGATGTGCCGTTCTTGGAAATGTTTTCGCACCCAGTTGAGTGCCTATCGAGCGGTATGTGGCGTCGCGCCATCTTACTGGAACTATTCACAACTGTACGGTGGTTTGTCTCCTCCCCAATCCTCCCCAGACATTTCCAATAACGGCACATCAACCTCAAGTCGACAATCCCATGGGCCCCTTACAGTCCGAATTTCAACCCGCTAGACTTTTTTCATGTGGGGGTATTTGAAAGATAGAGTGTATACGGGGAGACTGAAGACCACTAGTGAAGGAGCGTCGGGGTGCGCATATCGAGCACCTGATGTGAAGGGTCGGGACGACTGTCGTCATGTCAGCCAGTGCCGTCATGGGTTGTTTATCTGTCGTGCCATTTTATTATCAATATAATCACACCCCATGTTTTACTTTATGACAAAAAATAAAGATTGTATAAGAACAAACTTCGGCCTACTTATTTCTGGCCCACCCTGTATTAACGAGAAAACAAATTAAACAAAGACAACAGTTTCGGACGTAGTCAGTGGCGCACCGAGTATACGGTCATTCAGGTCTTCCCCTGATCCTTTGGACCCGAGGCGCCCATGCAAAGCTGGTGCCCCTCCGATCAGTGACGGCGCCCCTCCGGCCAGTGACGGCGCCACTCCGGCCAGTAACGTCGCCCCTGGCCAGTGAGGGCGCCCCCTGTCATAGACGGCGCCTCTCCGGCCCGTGACAGCGCCCCTCCGGCCAGCGACGGCGACCCTCCGGCCAGTGACGGCGCCCCACCGGCCAGCGACCACGCCCCTCCGGCGAGTGACGGCGCCCCTCCGACCAGTGACGGCGCCCCTCCGGCGAGTGACGGCGCCCCTCCGACCAGTGACGGCGTCCCTCCGACCAGTGACGACGCCCTTCCAGTCAGTGACCGCGCCCCTCCGACAAGTGACGGCGCTCCTCCGACCAGTGACGGCGCCCATCCGGCCCGTGACGGCGTCCCTCCGGCCAGTGACCACGCCCCTCCGGCCAGTGACCACGCCCCTCCGGCGAGTGGCGGCGCCCCTCCGACCAGTGACGGCGTCCCTCCGACCAGTGACGGCGTCCCTCCGACCAGTGACGGCGCCCCTCCAGTCAGTGACCGCGCCCCTCCTGCGAGTGACGGCGCTCCTCCGACCAGTGACGGCGCCCCTCCGTCCGTCCGTAGGCCCCCCCCCCATGCAAAATGTTAGCCAATATTGGTGACGCCCCGGTCGATCGGGTGGCGCCCCTCAAGGCAATGACCTGGTCCTTTGCGAATTTCTGCGCACGCCACTGGGCGTAGCCCATCCTCAGGTCTCATTCTCATTGATATCTGAGAATGGGCTACGCCCGAAACTGTTGTCTCTCTTTTGATTTGTTTTCTCGTTAATATATTAAATAGTATGAGGCTATGGTTTTCATGCATTCTTTTTACAATATGAACCTAAAAAACGCTATCTTACGTAATTCAACAAAGGTTTGAGCATTGGACAGCTGAGATGACAGCTGAGATGACAGCTGAGATGACAGCTGAGATGACAGCTGATATGACAGCTGAGATGACATCTGAGATGACAGCTGAGATGACAGCTGAAATGACAGCTGAGATGACAGCTGAGAGGACAGCTGAGATGACAGCTGAGATGACAGCTGATATGCCAGCTGAGATGACATCTGAGATGACAGCTGAAATGACAGCTGAGATGACAGCTGAGATGACAGCTGAGATGACAGCTGAGATGACAGCTGAGATCACAGCTGAGATCACAACTGAGATCACAGCTGAGATCACAGCTGAGATCACAGCTGAGATCACAGCTGAGATGACAGCTGATATGACAGCTGAGCATTGGACAGCTGAGATGACAGCTGATATGACAGCTGGGATCACAGCTGAGATGACAGCTGATATGACAGCTGAGATGACAGCTGAGATGACAGCTGAGATGACAGCTGAGATGACAGCTGAGATGACAGCTGAGATGACAGCTGAGATGACATCTGAGATGACAGCTGAGCATTGGACAGCTGAGATGACAGCTGGTATGACAGCTGAGATGACAGCTGAGATGACAGCTGAGATGACAGCTGAGATGACAGCTGAGATGACAGTCTCACGGGACACTGGACAGGCAGGCTATGGATCTTACCTTGTTTGTACCAGAACACATCTCCGCCCGGGTGCACCGAGCACTGGATGGAGACCCTGCCTCCCGGACTACTGTTCACGATCGAATCGCCTTGCGCGTGGTTGTTGAAGCCTGGTTTCTGACCTGAGGTCGCAGAGGTCACAGTTCACATGGGTCATCCGGGTGAGACAGGTCACGTGAGTCAGGTCAGGGCAACACGCCAATCCGCGAGCAAGGCAGCGGCACTGCAGTGATCAAAGGATAGCAGTCATGCACGACAAAGGCACGTAGTTCATCATCAGAAACAACAAACCAACCCACTTACAGTTTGTGTGTATAAATTCAGTGAACCACGATGGATATACACATTACACGGACTTTTCGTCGAAAGACGTCGAGTGCCTTGGGTGATGCAATCCAGCCCATGACTTCATGCCACCCAGCGGCCAGTGCCTTGAGAGTTTAATGTCGTCTCCACGTCCCCCTTCCACCAGTCGCCGCCGCTCCCGCCGACAGTGTTGTCGGCTGCTCTGCTCAGTTAGAGACAGTGACTCCGAGACAGTGACAGAGACAGTGTCGTCATTTCCGTCTCCACGTCCCCCTTCCACCAGTCGCCGCCGCTCCCGCCGACAGTGCTGTCGGCTGCTCTGCTCAGTCAGAGACTGAGACCCCTGGCAGGCCTGCTCTGTCGGCTGCTCTGCTCAGTCAGAGACTGAGACCCCTGGCAGGCCTGCTCTGTCGACTGCTCTGCTCAGTTAGAGAATGAGACCCCTGACAGGCCTGCTCTGTCGGCTGCTCTGCCCAGTTAGAGACTGAGACCCCTGGCAGGCCTGCTCTGTCGACTGCTCTGCTCAGTCAGAGACTGAGACCCCTGGCAGGCCTGCTCTGTCGACTGCTCTGCTCAGTTAGAGACTGAGGCCCCTGGCAGGCCTGCTCTGTCGGCTGCTCTGCTCAGTTAGAGACTGAGACCCCTGACAGGCCTGCTCTGTCGGCTGCTCTGCTCAGTTAGAGACTGAGACCCCTGGCAGGCCTGCTCTGTCGACTGCTCTGCTCAGTTAGAGACTGAGACCCCTGGCAGGCCTGCTCTGTCGGCTGCTCTGCCCAGTTAGAGACTGAGACCCCTGGCAGGCCTGCTCTGTCGGCTGCTCTGCTCAGTTAGAGACTGAGCCCCCTGGCAGGCCTGCTCTGTCGGCTGCTCTGCTCAGTTAGAGACTGAGACCCCTGGCAGGCCTGTCTGTCGGCTGCTCTGCTCAGTCAGAGACTGAAACCCCTGGCAGGCCTGCTCTGCCGGCTGCTCTGCTCAGTCAGAGACTGAGACCCCTGTCAGGCCTGTCTGTCGACTGCTCTGCTCAGTTAGAGACTGAGACCCCTGGCAGGCCTGCTCTGTCGACTGCTCTGCTCAGTCAGAGACTGAGACCCCTGGCAGGCCTGCTCTGTCGGCTGCTCTGCTCAGTTAGAGACTGAGACCCCTGGCAGGCCTGCTCTGTCGGCTGCTCTGCTCAGTTAGAGACTGGACCCCTGGCAGGCCTGCTCTGTCGACTGCTCTGCTCAGTCAGAGACTGAGACCCCTGGCAGGCCTGCTCTGTCGACTGCTCTGCTCAGTTAGAGACTGAGACCCCTGGCAGGCCTGCTCTGTCGGCTGCTCTGCTCAGTCAGAGACTGAGACCCCTGGCAGGCCTGCTCTGTCGGCTGCTCTGCTCAGTTAGAGACTGAGACCCCTGGCAGGCCTGCTCTGTCGACTGCTCTGCTCAGTTAGAGACTGAGACCCCTGGCAGGCCTGCTCTGTCGGCTGCTCTGCTCAGTTAGAGACTGAGACCCCTGGCAGGTCTGCTCTGTCGGCTGCTCTGCTCAGTTAGAGACTGAGACCCCTGGCAGGCCTGTCTGTCGGCTGCTCTGCTCAGTCAGAGACTGAAACCCCTGGCAGGCCTGCTCTGTCGACTGCTCTGCTCAGTTAGAGACTGAGACCCCTGGCAGGCCTGCTCTGTCGACTGCTCTGCTCAGTTAGAGACTGAGACCCCTGGCAGGCCTGCTCTGTCGGCTGCTCTGCTCAGTCAGAGACTGAGACCCCTGGCAGGCCTGCTCTGTCGGCTGCTCTGCTCAGTTAGAGACTGAGACCCCTGGCAGGCCTGCTCTGTCGGCTGCTCTGCCCAGTTAGAGACTGAGACCCCTGGCAGGCCTGCTCTGTCGGCTGCTCTGCTCAGTTAGAGACTGAGACCCCTGGCAGGCCTGCTCTGTCGGCTGCTCTGCTCAGTTAGAGACTGAGACCCCTGGCAGGCCTGCTCTGTCGGCTGCTCTGCTCAGTTAGAGACTGAGACCCCTGGCAGGCCTGCTCTGTCGGCTGCTCTGCTCAGTTAGAGACAGTGTCGTCATTTCCGACTCCCACCAAGCTTAGCTGTACCAAGCTTAGCTTGGGGCCAGTGAAGACACATCGCAGCTATTGTAAGTCAGTTATTGTTTCATCGAGCTGTTCTTATGTATATCGAAATAGGGAGGCTGCAAGAAGCACTGTCCACATAATTTTAAAATTGAAAAAGATAAGTTATGACTTAGGAATGAAGCTCGCAATCGCTTTCATAAACAACAACACGTTGAATATTGTGACTGGATTAGTTGATGAGTGCCACGAACGGTTTCACCCACACCAGTTGCATCAGTCGGGTCTCATGCAGCCACATCTGGCGGGCCGGCCGGCGGACAGAGGCTATGTGTTTACAGACCGTAACGGTTTGACCTGCAGCCGAATGACACACGACCCACCGCAGAACGCCGCCTCTATTTATTAAACGGCCACCTAGCAACACCAGTGTAGCTTAGCTTAATTGACGCTGACGGCATCCACACACACTGCCGCTCGTCTGCGGTCGTGGTGGCACTCTCGGATAGAACGGTCGGGTCTTTAAAGGGAATAGCTCACCTTTAACATGGGGGTTTGGACTGAGATAGCAGATTTGCAGAGCAGAGCTAAAAATGGGTGGTGGTGAAATAATTACCTCCCTACGTTAAGTAATTTCGACACAGGACTAGTGGGCCCGGTTTCATGTCCGCTATTCCGGGCCACGATCGGGACATGAACGCTCGCCGCCGGAGGCAGGTACACTCTCTGGCACGTAGTCTCTGATCACGACGCCTCGTTAGTATCCGCTCAGCCGCCCGGGCGGCGCGGCGGCCCCTTGTCAGAGACTGTACTTGGCGTCAGGCGGAGTCAGAACGCCAGCCGCTGTCGTACGATTTCTCGTGAAATGCAAAGAGAAACTTTCTTCTTTCTCCACATATATCCATCAGTTGTCCAAACGAAATTCATATTCGTAGTTTTGAGCTCAAGATGCACCGTATGGTTGAATTGCAAGACAACTTTCAAGGTGACCTGTTCCCTTTAAAGATCAAGTGCTGCCGTATAATCCTTTTCCGTACGTTTGCACGCGTTATTGTAGGATTTCGCGTTAATGTTGCTTTACAAAGCAAACGAGAAAATAGGAATGGAGACATGCAAGGACATCACAGAAGGTAACAACCATCCTAGTATAATAACAAAAAAGCAAGCGTTCGCGTCCCGAAGGAAGTTGATGCTAACTGTACCGCATTGCATAGACGTACTGCGATACATTCTAACCGCCAGGCACAAAAATACGCTTTTCCATTCAGCGTCACCACGGCTGGTTAGACTGCTCCGCATGCAGCGAAGTCGAGCGGCGCAGTCTAAGCACCAGGCAGATAAAACCAACGGAGAAAAACAACATCTTTTAGTTTGCGTCATGTGCCCATTACGTATTTACAAATTTGTTTAGATATTTTACAAACGTTCTTTTGTCTATGAAGAACAAGACACGCTAGGCGCTTCTGTTCCCCTGCCTTCGCGGGACCTGGTGATGGCGATTCTGACGGTGATTACGGGATCTTGCTGGACCTCGCTGCCCATGACCTCGCTGCCCACGATCGCCTGTCACAAGTCAGCGGCAGGAGGTCTCAGTACCCGGTACGGTCACAAGTCAGCGACAGGAGGCCTCGGTACCCGTTAGAGAAATAGCATACGGGTGTAGCAAGAGCGTCGCCACCTTCCGAAAGTTGGGGGACGGAGGCATTTTGAAGTCGATTCTTTCCATGGAACACCCGTAGGCGTAATGTTAAAATCCGAAAATGTTGAGGGACGCCCCCCCATCCCCCCACTTCCGACGCCCATGGGGTGTAGTGTAGTATGGGAAAAGCTACACACTTCCTGGCCGTTACCCATATAGAGTACCAGGAACGCGGCGGAGTGAGACTGTGGAGCAGATTGTACCTGCTGTCGCACCTCTACCGCCTGCTATATAGGTACAATAGCGTTACACATATACTCAGTCCAAGTCAATACCCATCTGAGATGTCACAATCAATCAGAACGACGAATCCATGTTCAAGGTTAAAAGGGTTATTTATCGCCGTATACATATATATGTATCTGTCTGTATCTGTATACGTCAATTTTAGTCTACAGTTCGTCTTGACAATGCGTCAACCAAAAAAAGGAATGGTGGCCTTTAGTACATCGAAGCAAATAGTTATAGAATGCAACGGTGGTGAGTGATTAACACGATTTTTAGAGAAGTGACATTGTTTTTGTGTTGAACACGATTTTTTGTTGTTGTTTCTCTTCATTTTTGTGTCACAACGGCAATAATCACACATTTATTAACTTCCCCATCATAACGAGTCAATCGGAATCTAAGCAATACTCGTATTGCTTCCGCAGCTCTCACGTTACCAGGCTCATACTAAAGGCATCAAACTCAAAGGGTGAAATATAATTAAAGTCAACTCGTGCGGGAACCAACAGACTAAGTATATGTCAGTGACAAGATAACTAGATACAACAAGGGGTTGACATAGTTACTGATTTCGTAAAACATCTGGATGGATCGAGTCGTTTCTTTTTAAATTCATGAATAGGCAATCAATGGACTGACGCCTGACTGATTCGCGGGACTGACGCCTGACTGATTCGCGCTGGCTACGCATGTGCATTGGAGATAAGACACACATGTGAGGTGATGCACAGCCAGCATAAAGAGCAGCATTAACCTTATCAGATACACAGCCAGCCCACACAGCAGATATCAGATACACAGCCAGCCCACACAGCGTTCCAGCGCATTGCCCTTATCAGATACACAGCCAGCCCACACAGCGTTCCCGTTACCTAACGGCAATCGCCAGCAAGTGTGCCCACTTCCAGGTTAACCCTATTCCCTGCGGGCGGCCAGAATTACGTTAACCTGCGGGGGGGGGCAGATTCTGCCCCCCCCCCAGAGATCTCGAGAACCGCTCGGTCGATTTCGATAGGGAAAACGCCATTCGATTCGTCATGACAAGATCTCCCTTTTTGGACCCCGAAATTTTTGTTTTGTTTAAAAATGGGGGTCAGGGGACAACAAATCCGAAAATGTTGGGTGTTTTTTGAAAGGTCATTGCGGCCATGTGGCTCGACTGATTGTCATGCCCCAAACGTTTTTGAGCTTAAAATGTACTGGTCTTTAATATATCAAAAGACAAAAACAAAATAAAAAATAATAGGCGTATTCAGGGAATGTAAGATGGGGGGATTTTCTGAAGAAGAAAAAATGTGCTGTTCGTGATTGTTTGGGACATGAACGTCACATGTGGGCATTATATGCTGTAATTTGTTAAATTTGATATATTGCGCATAGGCGGATCCAGGAAAACATGGGGGCACTATGCGCGTAACGCTTTTATCATCTTACTAATTTGAAGTTGGACCTAATTTGAGGGTGGGTATCACCTCTCATTTTTTATTCTGAGTGCGCCTCTGCCCCTTGAATATGTACAATCCCAGTATCTACGATGTATAATGCATTGAAATTGTTTCTGACGCATTTATTGCACTGCAAACCACGACGGAAATATGCGTCGCAAAACCGCATTCGTAACACCCTCCTTAAAACAGGAGCCTGGAACCGCCTCTGCTGGACATATTTTTTATCTCTCAAAATTTTGACACAATACGTGTCATTATATTTTGAGAAAATTCACAAGTTTCAGGACGCTAGGCCTAACGGTTTAGAAGCGGCAAGTGAAAACCAGGGGGGGGGGGGGGGGGGGGGGCAGAATCTGCCCCCCGCAGGGAATAGGGTTAATGGGACACTCCCACCTTATCATTAGTTTTGAGTTGAGATAGCCATGTTGTTGGATTTGCATTGAAATTAACTAGGGTAGCAGTTAAAACAACCACATAGGTTTAATCGAAAAGAAATTCGAGGATGGTCTTGACAAGTGTAACGAATAAACCCCACGTGTAGGTGTATTTGAATAGGGGCTTAAAGCCGATGACGCCACCTCTCTTTACCAAATGGTGATGATAGTCGACTTGTTTTAAGGTGAACTTTGGAGATATTTGCTACGTTTCAATGGTTTGGTAGTTAGTTTGTTTTGTATTCAAAGCGCCAGAATTGTCTCGGAATAATTGTGCCTATACTTTGGCAGCGTAAAGGATTTCCGTGTAGCTCTCTAGAGCTCAACATGACGTCATCAACCCACATATTACAACTTCACTTTTTATGAAATTGAGCACTGTTTGCGAGAAACAAATGTCATAATCGTGTTCGGCAGCAATTACTTCATATTTTACACCACAAGCGGCGTACATTTTACAACTTTTTGGGAAGGTGGGACTTTAACCCGCGCACTGCAGGGGGGGTTGATTTCCGCCCCCCCCCTCAGGTTTTTCGCAGATAGCACACAAAAACGGCGGCGCTGCGCGCCGCCGACTTTTGGCACACCTGTTAGGACATCAATTGCGCACACTTTGAAGACAAAAATGAACCTCGGGTCATCTCAGGTCAGGTCACCAGACCAGGTCAAGTGACCCCACCTCCAAAAACGTTTGTAGTTGTGCCAAAGCCAGAGTTTCTCACTGATCAGTTTGAAACTTACAGGGTGTCATGAGGGCATAAGTACTTACAATTCGTCTATCTCACAATTTTGAGATCGGTGACCTAAGTTCAGGTCAATTTCGTGACCTCCCCATAATAAATCAATGGGAAATATTCAAATGCTTCCTATTTCAAGGATATGCATGATATTAGTCCAATTACTTCTGGATCATGTTATTATAGGATATAATTGATGATCCAAATATAAGTTTTATTCAGTAACCCCTATGGGGTCATTTGAGGTCATCCGAGGTTACCATCACTTTTTTTTGTCAATAACTCGCGACATAATGAAGACATAGAAGTAAAACCGTCAACAATGTGTTTGTCTCGCCGAGCCACATCTCCTTATATGCAACATGACCTACTTGGGTCTTGACCTCAGGTCAAGATCACGTGACCTGAAGTCAAATTTTGAAGTTGACCTAACACCGACACCATGTATATTATTCGAAGCGTCTTGACAAGGCACACACAATGGCGTAAACAGTTTTCAGTTATCTTTATTTGGTAAAAAGTTATTAGCACAAAACGGTTTGGCAAAAAGCTGCATTTTTTCTTTTTTTGACCTCTGGAGCCTCAAATATTGATCTGAGATCACATTTGAGTGCATCATGTCGATTGCAAATTTAAATGGCTGTCGATCGCTATTTTCTGTGTTTCTAGTTAGCATAGTTTCCCAGATATATGATAATTACTGGAGCTAAGTCCTAAAACAGGATAAAAAATGGAAAATTTGACCTTTGATGACCTCTGGTGACCTCAATTTTGACCTGACCTAAAAAGATACTGAAATACTTAACATGCAATTTGTATCAAGCTATCAAACGCCGTTTTCCGCTTCTCCCTATGTTGCGTAGTTTTCGAGATCTCAGGGGGAGGGTGGGGGGGGGGGGGGGAATTACCCCCTGCAGTTGGTGTTCGGCGCAAACCCCCTGCAGTGCGCGGGTTAAAACACCAGCTTACAGCGCCTGACCAGGGCACTGTGACCAAGCATATACCGCTCCCCTGACACGGCCACCTGACACCGCCACCTGACACCGCTCCCCTGACACCGCCACCTGACACCGCCACCTGACACCGCTCCCCTGACACCGCTACCTGACACCGCCACCTGACACCGCTCCCTGACACCGCCTCCTGACACCGCCACCTGACACCTCTCCCCTGACACCGAAGTCAGCGCTGCTCGACAGGGTCACGTGACTCGGCGCATCGCGTCCTGCTCGGGTCACATGACCGAGCCCGGCGCGTCCCGCCGCAAGGTTACCGTTACGCTGCAGCACGAGTCCTACATATTCAGTGGGCCGCGGCCGGCCCGGGACCCACATGTACTGTAGTCGCGGTCGCGGGTGACGGCTCCGCTGCCGTAGAAAGTCTGAAGGCCACCGCTAACCCCCCTGCAGCGCGGCAGGCTACGGCGCAGTACCATGCATTTAGGGCGCCAGGTATTATTGTGACGTCAGCAGACGTCACAATATCCTATATGCAGCGTCGTATGATGACGAGTGCGACAACAAAAGCATACGCTCAAAGACTATTTCAGTGGTGTTCCCACTCGTCTCAATTGACATGTAAGTGTTTGTGATGCATTCATGATCGCATCAATATGTTACCAACCGAGCTAACATGCTCATCACGATTGTTTGCATAACGCTCATGTTTGACGAGCCGTGCTTTTGCTTCGCTCCGCCGCAATGACGTCATGTATTGGGCTGCTGGCCATCCACTGTATGGACGTGTCCAGACTTAGAAGCACACGTACAGGGCTGCTGGGCGACCGCACGGCTCCAAACTGAGCAGACGGACCTGGGCGGTGACGGAGCAAGGCAAGACGACACGCCACGAGTTACCAGCAGCAGCACACGTATACAGTGCTGCTGGCCTACATCACAGCGCCAAACCGAGCAGGGGCGTCCGGGCGAGACGACACCCATTCCGGGAAGTTCTGGGCTGTGGGAAGAGGTGCCGCTTTAGTCGCCAGTGATCGGATAAGAGCTGATTTTCAACAGCCATCTAGTGGGCCGCAATCCGTGGCCAAGGAAGTGTATGGTACAAACATGGGTGTAACTGCACCTCCAAGAAAAGCTCGTTTACAAAATAGGTTCTGTGGGATGATTTTCGGAATGATCGCTATAATTTAGCAGTTAAGTTTACTAAGTTAAAGGAAATAGTTCACCTTGAATTGTTTTTACCCAGCACGATTTGATTATACTTTTTTTATAAAATTTATTTTTATATTGTCAAAAATGGCCTTATATCGCGCCGATTCAGGGCAGAAGGCCGTAAATTTTGTATTGTTTATCAAAACTATATGCATACTCTCTGAGTCAGAGTCCTGACGTCACGCGAATGTAAAAAATGGTTCAGCCAATCAGATTCGAAAGTAAAGATAGACTCGCATTGGAGATGTGCCAACCGGCGGCCGGCGATCGCTTACTAGCACCAGCTGCAAGCTGATTGGCTGATAGTATAGCCTCTGCCCGGGCTAGAACCAGTACAACATTCTTTCGCCAGCACCGCATTCCTTCGCCAAAAACTCAAATATATTCGGCTGGAGTCTTTTCAGTCAAGAAAACTTGCAGATAGGGGTTTCCCAACACGGGCTACAAAACTGCTATCTCAGTTTAAAACTAATGTTGAAGGTGAACTATTCCCTTTAACAATACTTAGAATTAAAAATAAATTAGATTATTGTACTCACGAGGATATTATTGGTGTTTGAGCATTGTTATAACACAAATTCCTTTACAAAATGCAGTCCTCTGTTGCCATTGCAAAGCTACGTTTCCCCAGCAGTGCTTATCCGCGGGCTCACATCTCGTCATTAGCTGAAGCCGGATGAAAACATGAGTAACGGGTGCATCAAACACACACACACACACGCGCGCGCGCGCGCACGCACGCGCACGCGCACGCGCACGCACACGCACACGCACACGCACACGCACACGCACACGCACACGCACACGCACACGCACACGCACACGCACACGCACACGCACACGCACACGCACACGCACACGCACACGCACACGCACACGCACACGCACACGCACACGCACACGCACACGCACACGCACACGCACACGCACACGCACACGCACACGCACACGCACACGCACACGCACACGCACACGCACACGCACACGCACACGCACACGCACACACACACACACACACACACACACACACACACACACACACACACACACACACACACACACACACACACACACACACACACACACACACACACACACACACACACACGTAACAAACAACAGAAGCTAAAATTATCGATTCATTGGTCATTTATTCTATCGTATAAGTGGTCTTTTCGCATTCTTTTTCTCTTAAAGGTAATAAATAGTTCACCTTCAACATGGGGTTTTGAACTGAAATAGCAGTTTTGTAGCCCATGTTGAGAAATCCCTATCTGCTACTTGTCTTGGCTGAAAAGACTCTCCAGCCGAAGATATTTGACTTTTTGGCGAAGGAATGCGGCGCATATATGATATACCGTACCGTCTGAAAGTGCCAGCACTGCCATGGAGCATGCGCAGACCAATAACGCACACCATAACATTAATAATTTACTACCTTCTGTCCTGAATTGGCGCGATGAAGGACCATTTTTGAAAAGAAAAAAAGAAACTGTATTACAAAATATAATAAAATCGTGTCCTGAAAAAAATTCCGAAGGTGAACTATTTCCTTTAAAGGGACTATCCCACCTTAAAGGAAATAGTTCACCTTCAACATTAGTTTTAAACTGAGAGAGCAGTTTTGTAGCCCGTGTTGGGAAACCCCTATCTGCAAGTTTTCTTGACTGAAAAGACTCTCCAGCCGAATATATTTGAGTTTGTGGCGAAGGAATGCGGTGCTGGCGAAAGAATGTTGTACTGTTTCTAGCCCGAGCAGAGGCTATACCATCAGCCAATCAGCTTGCAGCTGGTGCTAGCAAGCGAACGCCGGCCGCCGGTTGGCACATCTCCAATGCGAGTCTATTTTTACGCGACTACTTTCGAATCTGATTGGCTGAACCATTTTCTACATTCGCGTGACGTCAGGACTCTGACTCAGAGAGTATGCATATAGTTTTGATAAACAATACAAATGTACGGCCTTCTGTCCTGAATCGGCGCGATATAAGGCCATTTTTGACAATATAAAATACATTGTATTAAAAATATAATCAAATCGTGTTGGGTAAAAAATTCCAAGGTGAACTATTTCCTTTAACATTATATTTGAGTTGAGATAGCCATTTTTATGGCTTGGCATTGAAATTAAGTATGGTAGCAGTTAAAGCAACCACAATGATCTAATCAAAAAGATATTAAAGTTTGATTTTGACATCTGTACAAAATAAGGCCCATGTGTATTTGAATAGGGACTCTAAACCGACAGCGTCGTCTCTTTAGCCAACTGGTAATGATAGTCGACTTGTTTTAAGGTCAGCCTTGGCATATTTTCTTCATTTCTCGATCCCCGGGTGGTTCGCAATCTAAGCCAATCTAGACACCGGACGATTCGCTTTTTCTGCGCAATAGATGTCGACAAAAAAAATGTGCCATACATTTGGCAGCACAAAGGATTTCCCTGTTATTAAAAAAAATGACGTCACCAACACAACTTTTCGCTTAAAACTAAAAGTTGAATATCTTCAAAGATAAACTTTTTTCTGGAAAAAGTTCACGAACATGTTCAGCTGAACTCGCCTGACATGTAGACATACAATTAAGTGTGATTCGACAACTTTCACAAAGGTGGGACTGTCCCTTTAATATCATTCTCTTTTGGGCAGACATCACAAGCAGGAAATGTTACCCACGTATATTTACATTCGCTAGGCCGCGTCGGTACAATTAATATGCTCGGAGTTATGAGTATGACACGCGGTGTAGTTTTTCGCATCACGTATTTATTCGTAATTAGGGTCGATTCATATCGGACTGACCTGAGGTGGCTCATACCGGTTAAAACATGTCGACAAGTAAGGATACACGCAGAGGACATGAGACGGATATAAGGATACACGCAGAGGACATGGGACGGATATAAGGATACACGCAGAGGACATGAGACGGATGTAAGGATAAACGCAGAGGACATGAGACGGATATAAGGATAAACGCAGAGGACATGAGACGGGTGTAAGGATACACGCAGAGGACATGAGACGGATATAAGGATAAACGCAGAGGACATGAGACGGATATAAGGATAAACGCAGAGGTCATGAGACGGATATAAGATAAACGCAGAGGTCATGAGACGGATATAAGGATAAACGCAGAGGACATGAGACGGGTGTAAGGATAAACGCAGAGGACATGGGACGGATATAAGGATAAACGCAGAGGACATGAGACGGGTGTAAGGATAAACGCAGAGGACATGGGACGGATATAAGGATAAACGCAGAGGTCATGAGACGGATATAAGATAAACGCAGAGGACATGGGACGGATGTAAGGATACACGCAGAGGACATGAGACGGATATAAGGATAAACGCAGAGGACATGAGACGGATATAAGGAGACACGCAGAGGACATGAGACGGATATAAGGATAAACGCAGAGGACATGGGACGGATGTAAGGATACACGCAGAGGACATGAGACGGATATAAGGATAAACGCAGAGGACATGAGACGGATATAAGGATACACGCAGAGGACATGAGACGGATATAAGGATACACGCAGAGGACATGAGACGGGTGTAAGGATACACGCAGAGGACATGAGACGGATATAAGGATAAACGCAGAGGTCATGAGACGGATATAAGGAGACACGCAGAGGACATGAGACGGGTGTAAGGATACACGCAGAGGACATGAGACGGGTGTAAGGATACACGCAGAGGACATGAGACGGATATAAGGATAAACGCAGAGGTCATGAGACGGATATAAGATAAACGCAGAGGACATGGGACGGATATAAGGATAAACGCAGAGGTCATGAGACGGATATAAGATAAACGCAGAGGACATGGGACGGATGTAAGGATACACGCAGAGGACATGAGACGGATATAAGGATAAACGCAGAGGACATGAGACGGATATAAGGAGACACGCAGAGGACATGAGACGGATATAAGGATAAACGCAGAGGACATGAGACGGGTGTAAGGATACACGCAGAGGACATGAGACGGGTGTAAGGATACACGCAGAGGACATGAGACGGATATAAGGATAAACGCAGAGGACATGAGACGGATATAAGGAGACACGCAGAGGACATGAGACGGATATAAGGATAAACGCAGAGGACATGAGACGGGTGTAAGGATACACGCAGAGGACATGAGACGGGTGTAAGTCGCACAATGCTACACCTACCGCACAAACCTACCTACATGTACAATAACGCTGTCCTTCGACTTGTAAGGCTCCTCCGCAAGGGCGGCGCCACCTTCCGAAAGTTGGGGGGACGGGTGCATTTCTAAGTCGATTATTTCCATGCAAAGCCCATAGACGTAATTCATGTTAAAATCCAAAAATGTTGGGGGCGTCCTCCCCTCCCCCCCCCCCCCCCGCTTCCGACGCCCATGCTCCTACGGTCCATTAGAACAGTCCGAGGTTTCCTTTACGTCCGAGGTTTCCTTTACGTCCGAGGTTTCCTTTACGTCAAACACCGACTTGACACTTTCCCGTAGTGCTGTCACGACCTTTCCTACACACGCAATGTCTTTCAAGTCTCAGTTGTGCGCCATTGCATCGCTCATCGGAAAGTTTACACGTGAACAGGATATGACCTTTGAGTCATCACTATATTGTGATTCTGTAAATCTCCTAAAGGAAATAGTTCACCTTCAACATTAGTTTTAAACTGAGATAGCAGTTTTGTAGCCCGTGTTGGGATACCCCTATCTGCAAGTTTTCTTGACTGAAAAGACTCCCCAGCCGAATATATTTGAGTTTTTGGCGAAGGAATGCGGTGCTGGCGAAAGAATGTTGTACTGGTTCTAGCCCGGGCAGAGGCTATACCATCAGCCAATCAGCTTGCAGCTGGTGCTAGCAAGCGAACCGCCGGCCGCCGGTTGGCACATCTCCAATGCGAGTCTATCCTTACGCAACTACTTTCGAATCGGATTGGCTGAACCATTTTTTACATTCGCGTGACGTCAGGACTCTGATTCAGAGAGTATGCATCTGGTTTTGATAATCTACAAATTTACGGCCTTCTGTCCTGAATCGGCGCGATATAAGGCCATTTTTGACAATATAAAAAAATGTATTAAAAAATACAATCAAATCGTGTTGGGTAAAAAAATTCAAGGAGAACTATTTCCTTTAATTTTGAGAAACATCACAATTG
The DNA here is from genome assembly GCA_036785665.1 of Chirona hameri. NCBI lineage: Eukaryota > Metazoa > Arthropoda > Thecostraca > Balanomorpha > Balanidae > Chirona > Chirona hameri. The sequence continues at coordinate 6,506 of JAXIVJ010001336.1, read as the reverse complement.
CTTATACATAGTCGTATTGTCATTGTTAACTTATACTACCTATACATGGGCATCGCCGCAAAATGTTTAGTGGGAGAGGGGAGGGAAGTCATGTGTTTGACCCTCCACTTCCATAGGGCTTGTGTTAAAATCCTGTTAATCTGAGGAGAGGGGCGGAGCGATCCTGGGGAGCCGGGCCCCCCAGCCTCCCCCCCCCCCGTTGGCGACGCCCCTGATACTGTGCGACAATGGATACAGCTCTTAGTGAGTCAACGTGTTCGTTTGCATCCAATTAATGCTTTTATAACAACTGTTCGCTTTTGTTTCGTTGAGCGTTTCAGTGTGCCGTTCCCACTCAACAGCTAGTCCTGTATAGTGTTTAACATTACAGATACGCGTCGCTAACCTGGCCCAGTAGCCCGTAGCGGCTGACCTTGGCATTGCAAAACGATACTTAATTACCGTACACCGCGGCGGGACACCTGCGTTCTGCGTGGCGGCCGTGACAGCCGAGGTCACCTGTTCAAGGTCGATCCTTCGCCGGGGGACGCCACACCCATCCACACACCTCCTCACCACCCAGTACTCACCGCAGGCAATCCCGGCCAGCGCCAACACCACAGCCAACCGGAGCTCCATCGTGCCTCTGTGTGATTCTGAGTTACTCTGCCAGCGATCTCCGCGATACAATCCGACCGTCCCGGCCCGCGACGCGCCACCAGCCAGCCGCCCACTTCTGTGTGGTGACGCCACGAACCCGCTCTGCTGTGCCGCCGCGCCGCGAGGCGCTGTGACGTCACACGCGCGGACACCTGGCGGCAGGACTGGGAACTGCGCCGGAATCCTGCATCCCGCCTGCCCCAAGTGTACGCAAGGGCGCCGCCACCTTCCGAAAGTTGGGGTGGGGGACGGAGGCATTCTGAAGACGATTTTTTCCATGCAACGCCCATAGCCGTAATGTTAAAATCCGAAAATGTTTGGGGGGGACGTGTCCTCCGTCCTCCCCTGTGGCGGAGCCCCTGGGTGTACGCTGGTGATAGGAATGCGTTCGGCGGCCTGCAACTTGATCGTGACGTCACATGTGATCGATCAGAGCTGATGGGCTGACCGATGCAGTTGTCTCGAACGTGGCCCGAAGGCAGACGGTAGCTTTAGCTAGTCGGAGCAGGTTTGTTCCGTGTTCGTCTATAGGCTGGGCTTTAGAGGAGCGCAAGGCCTGCAGTTGAGGTCCTCGTTCACGGGGAAGCGGAGCACCGTTTTGGGCAGTTAGGTCACCGTTAGGTGGCATTCAACTTCTTAATAACAAGTTGATATTATCACGTAATAACAGCGCATTACGTGACTGTCTTATTGTCTATGCAAACTTGCTAATTAGTTTGTGCTGTTAAAACTGCTGTGCTCTTGGCACGACCGCCGCTTTTTTTTAAAGCTGCCGTCCTGTGGAGCAGTGGAGTGGCGGCGGGTCGTATTTGCGGATGGGGATTGGCAGGGGCGTATTTAGGGGGGGGGGGTCACTGGATCATGGTCCCCCCCCTCTCCCCCTTGGGCGCCGAAGGCACCCTAACGCACCGAAGGCGCCCTCACGCACCGAAGGCGCCCTCACGCACCGAAGGCGCCCTCATGCACCGAAGGAGCCATATGCGTAGGAACGTCATACAAAGTAGGGGGCAGCCACCCAGGGGGTCTCCCTATCTCAGGGGCCTCCCTGGGGCCCACCGGCCATTTAAGGGGGCCCACCGGCCGATGTCCAAGGAACATGTGCAAACATACGGCGGAATAACAACATGAAAGGCCTTAATAAATATCAATGGAAAATACGTCAAATTTGCACCATTCATTTCCTCATATGACCCATTCGCCAAGTTGTCAGTGATATTTGTTCTATCCGATGAGTCTTTACTAATGAAGGCCACCCGAAACAACTTAACCCGCCATTGGCTGGGGGGGAGGGGAACGCCCCCCCCCCCCCTGACGGACTTTCGTAATAGCTCAATACAGAACAGAGCTATCCACGCGAAACTTCGGTTACCTTCTCCTACATCAATTCTACGTCTTCCGAGGAAAAATAAAGCAATTTCGTTAAAACTTTCTTGAGATATAGCAAATTTAGTGACGTCACTACACACAGTTTGACGAGAAAATCAGCTAAATTTTAACAGGCCGTACAAATACTATTTTTTAAAAGAAAAATACACCAAAAGATAGCAAATGCCAAGGGCTACAAAATGGCTATCTTGGATTGTCGCATTTTTCTACCCCCCAAAGATAAATCACGTTTTATAATAATACCATCAAAAGAAAAATTGTCTAACATTAAAAAAACAGAAAATATGTGAAAGAACCACATATGTAAAATTCCCAAACCAAATTTCACAGCAGTATCTTTATTTTTGACTGAATTTCAGAGCAATATCTTTATTTTTGACTGACTTTGGCTGACTTATTTTTGAGTATGAGTTATCAACATAAATTTATATGTACCCTATGCTGCATCAATTATACGTCTTCTCACCAAATTTCAATGAAATTGATGCAGTATTTTGGCAGATAATGACGTTTTAATGACGTCATGTCATGCAATTTTTGGTGGAAAAACGATAGATGTTGGACAAATCGTAGTAAATCGAGTTTTGAAGCAAATTGGAAATACAAAAAACGTAAAAAAAAGGAAATTACATTTTCTTAAAAATGGCTATCTCGGAAATTTGGGGTTTTTGACCCCCAAATATAAACAAAATATATTTTTTTCGGAAATATTTCCACAAAATAAATGTTTCTGAATTTGAAGAAAAAAAAGCATTTCTCAAGCTCGAATAACACAATAAGGTGACGGGCCTAAATCCGCGGAGGCAAAAATGGATTCACGGAGGATGTGTATTATACCCTTGAGACCGCCATTGGCTGGGGGGGGGGGGGGGCAATAGCTAAAAAAACAACAATAGCGCTATCGACGTGAAACATCGGGTGCCTTCTCCTACATCAATTTTACGTCTTCTATGCACCAATAAAGCAATTTAATTGATTTTGTTTCGACATATAGGGCATTTAGTGACGTCACTACACACGAGATTGACACCAAAATCAGCTAAACTTTATCAGGCCATACAAATGCCATATTTTGAGCAAAATGCAATCTAAAAACGCAAAAGGGTAGTAAATTGCAAGAGATACACAATGGCTATCTATGGTTTTTGCAAATCTAGGTTTTTGACTCCATTTTGTTAATGCCCTCAAAATCAAACTTTTCGAACATTTTCGAAAAAACGGAAGATATGTTGAAGAACCACATATGGACAATACCAAAACCAAAATGTTAAAGCAATATCTTTATTTTTTACTGACTTATGGCTCCCTAAGTATGAGTAACTCATGCCGTCATATTTTGAAATTGCGTTGTCTGGCTTTTAGTGACCAGATACACACAAATGAATGCCAGCACTGTATTTCGGAGACAACATTGGTCTAGAAACATTACTTTTTTTAATTGATTTATGAATATCAAATTTTGACCTTATGTGATCTGACCTTGACCTTATATAGTGTCAGATTGTGAAAATGGCTGATACTATCGAATTCGACGTGCAGAATAACCAATAAAACATGTGTCGCATGGCTTTCGTAGGCCTGTGACCTTTTGTGACCTGATCTTGACCTTGACCTTTGGTTACAATTTCACTTTTGCTTGTGCGAGAGATTCTTTATACATTTGAGAGCACTTTGTGCGATAATAGTCTCAATCTAAGGCTTTGGATGGAAAGTATGGCCCAATTTTTCAAAATTTCTTAATTTTGAACTTTGACCTGACCGTGACCTGCATGTGACCTTATTTTTAAAGTTGCGTGTATGCTTTGGATGCGTCTCATCGAGAGCTTTCGATTGCCGCCTTGCGCGTTTCTCTGCGGTTATTAGTTCGGAAGATAACCAGGGAGGGGGAGGGGCGAAAAGGCCCCCCCGCCAATGGCGTTCGGCTGAGACCCCAGCCGATGCCCTGTTAATGATCCAAGCCCTATCAATTGAATTTAAATCGGATGCGATCGAAAAGTTTGGTTTAAAATGGATTTGGATAGGATTGGATTGTTTGGGGGGGTGTTTCGACGCCCCCGCCCGAACACGGCTCCTATGAGACGTAGACAAAACCCTAAAATACCGTTCGAAAGCTCGTTCAAAATCATTTTGAAACCATTTCTGTATTTTGTTTTGCTCAGATCAATATTGATGTCACCAGAGATCATCAAAGGTCAAATTTTCCAGTTTCAGGAGAAAAAAAGGAGTGATTTCAAAATTATTTTGGACGAGCTTGCGAACGGTATTTTCGGGTTTTGTCTACGTCCCATAGGAGCCGTGTCCGGGGGAGGCGTCGAACACTCCCCCCCGCCCGGCACGGCGTAGGTCGCGCCAAAGGTGTCCTCAATTTTCAGTCATCAAAGGTCATCATCAGTCAGAGATCAGAGGTCATCGAAGGTCAAAAAGGCTATTTTGGCAAAGCAGTTTTTCGCAAAGAACTTTTTACCTAATAAAGATAAGGCAATAATGTTGACACCATCGCGTTTGTCTCGTCAAAGCGTTTTGAATCACATTCATGGTAACCAGGTTAGGACAACTTTAAAATTTGACCTCCTCAGGTCAAGGTCAAGTGGTGACACAAGTAGGTCATGTTGCAGATTGGGCGACGTGTCTCGACGAGACAAACACATTGGTGCCGGTCTCACTTATCGTATCTTCATTCTGTCGAGAGTTATTGACAAATAAATTGTTGGTGACCTTGGATGACTTCAGCTGACTCTGTAGGGGTCACTGAACAAAAATGCACCTGGATTATCAAGACTGGTCTATGATAACATGATCCAGAAGGAATTGGACTACTATCATGCGTATCCTCGGAATAGGAGGCATTTTAATATTTTCCCATTGACTTATAATGGGGAGGTCACGAAATTGACCCGCCCTTAGGTCACCGATATACACAAATCCAAGGAATAAGAATGCTAGAAACCTATGGCCTTATGAAATCCTGTAAGTTTTAAACCGATCGGACAAGAACTGTGGCTGTGGTACGACCGCAAACGTTTTGGAGATAGATTCACATGACCTGGCCTGGTGACCTGACCTGAGATGACCTGAGGTCAAAACTTCCACATAATGTGGGTAATTGATGGCTAACAGCTGTACCACATTTGGCGGCGCTGCGCGTTGCCGTTTTTCCGCTGTCCTCGAAAAACCTTAGGGGGCGTCTACCCCCTGGCACGGCGAGGGTTAAGCTAAAACGAGGTAAGTAACAGAGGGCTGCAAACCTGAACTACACATACTGATCGTTTCACAAAACTTCAGCCATAACAACATGAAGATGATGCTAAATAATCCCATTTAGATGCCCTCCTTCTTTAGTCATAGGGCCCTTTTCAGGCATTGAAGGCTCCTTGCTAAGCATGAGAGGGTCCTTGTCAGACCTAAGAGGCCCTTTCCAGGCCTGAGAGGGCCCTTACTAGACTTAGGAGGAACCTGAGTGGATCTTAGGGGTCATCGGTCGATCTCAGGGGCCCTCGGTCGATCCCATGGGCTATCGGTAGATCTCAGTGGGCCCTCGGTCGATCTCAGGGGAGGCCCTCTGTCGATCTCAGGGGCCCTCGTTCGATCTCAGGGGGACCTCGGTCGATCTTAGGGGGCCCTTGGTGCACCACAGGGGCCTTCGATGTATCTCAGGGGGCTCTCGGTCGATCTCAGAGGGCCCTCTCTCGATCTCAGGGATGCTCGATTAATCTCAGGGGCACTCAGCGCATCTCAGGGACCTTCGGTGTATTTCAGGGGCCTTCGGTCGAGCTCAGGGGCCCTCGACCGATCTCAGGGGGCCCTCGTTGTATCTCAAGGGGCCCTCGGTCGATCTCAGGGGGGCATCGGTCGATCACAGGGGCAGAAGGGGGAGGGGGGGGGGGGGGGTGGGGCTCGGTCGACTTGAGGAGGCCCACGGTGTAATTCAGGGGCCCTCCGTACCTCTCAATGGGCCCTCGGCTCATCTTGGAGGGCCATCTGTGTATCAAAGGGGACCCTCGGTGCATCTCAGGGGCCCACGGTCGGGGTCAGGGGTCATCGGTCGATTTGAGAGGGTACTCGGTGCATCTCAGGGGGCACACTGTGTATCTCAGGAGCCCTCGGTGTATGTCAGGACCCTCGGTGTATCTACGAGCCCTCGGTGCATTTCAGGAAGCCCTCGGTTGATCTCATGGACCCTCGGTGTGTCTCAGGGAGCCCTCGGTCGATCTGAGTGGGCCCTTGGTGTATCTCAGGGGGACCTGCGTACATCTCAGGGGCCCTTAGTGTATCTCAGAGGGCCATCTGCGTATCTCAGGGGCCTTCTGCGTATCTCAGGGGCCCTTTGGTGTATCTCAGGAGCCTTCGATGCATCTCAATGGGAGTTCGTTCAATTTCAGTGCACTCGGTCGAGCTCGGAGCCCTCGGTCGAATCTCAGGGGCCCTCAGTGAATCTCAGGGCCTCTCGTTCGATCCTAGGTGCCCTCGTTCGATCTCAGGGG